>CM038521.1:59986492-59994574 GCA_021498465.1 Hylobates pileatus
AGAAGAAGAGAGCTAGAATTTCTGAGACTACAAGAGCCCGCCATCGCTTAGAGAGAATGTGGGGAGTTTCAAGGCGCAGCAATCAGCCAGGCACAGCGGCTCACGCCTGTAATCCCAGCACTTTGGGAGGCGAAGGAGGGAGGATCGCTTGAGCCCATGAGCTTGAGACCAGCCTGGCCAACATACCGAAACCATCTCTACCAAAAATACAAAAAATCAGCTGGGGTTGGTGGCGCAGGCCTGTGCCATCCCAGCACTTTGGGAGGGCAAGTTGGGTGGATCGCTTGAGCCCATGAGCTTGAGACCAGCCTGGCCAACATACCGAAACCATCTCTACTAAAACAACAACGACAACAAAAACACGCACACACATTAACAGAAGCAGAGTGGTGTGCGCCTGTAGTCCCAGGGCCTACGCGAGAGGATCACTTGATCCCAGGAGGAAAGACTTGAGTGAGTTTTGTTTTGTTTTTTTTTTGTTTTTTTTTGTTTTTTTTTTTTTTTTGAGTCAGGGTCTTGCTCTGTTGCCCAGGCTGGGATGCAGTGGCATGATCATGGCTCACTGCAACTTCTGCCTCATTGGTTCAAGCGATCCACCAGCTGTGGCCTCCAAAACTGCTGGAAATACAAGTGTGAGCCACCATGCCCGGCCCAAATTTCTGACGTTACTACAGAGTTTCTAGGAAAAATCCCATATCTGAAAAAGTTAGAAACTGACAGGAAGGATTTGAGATGGTGACCTGCTTCATATACACTCCTTATAAAAACTAGATAACAAATACACCACGGAGGAGGGGAGGGGTAGGAAGAATGAAAAAAGAAAATCAGTGCATGCTTACTCTGATTTTGGAAGAGTTGAAAGAGAAAATCAGACCGTGTGTACTCTGATTGTGGAAGAATCAAAAGAGAGAGAAAGAGCATGGTACTCTGAACTTAAAGTAGCCAATCCCAGGGGATGCTTTAGGCGGGAAAATCAGAGTCTCCGCCCACACTTTGAGAAGGTTCTGCTCCTGGAGCCTGGACTGATAGAAGCCACATCCGCTTGGCTTGTTCGGCCTACTCTTCTGACTTCTAATTGGCCAGATGGAGTTCACTAACTGCCCTGATTGGTCCATCATCCTTGGGCAGTGACATTGCAGAACATTGTCTCCTCCTCCAGCCACACTTTGTCACCATTGCGACAAAGTGGGTGGTCCTCGGGCACTGTCAGGAGATTTTGATCTCTCTGAAGACCTCCCTGGATCTTAGGTTAAAAATCTGTATTCTAGTCTGAATCGTGGGAAGAAAAAAACAGTCGATCTGTGGTTTTTCTACTTGAAAGACACAATGTTTTCTAAACTAGCACATTTGCGGAGGTTTGCTGTACTTAGTCGTGGAGTTCATATTTCACTGGCTTCTACATCTCTTGGAACTAAAAATACCGTCCAAGGCCCTCCAACCTCTGATTACATTTTTGAAAGGGAATCTAAGTATGGTGCGCACAATTACCATCCTTTACCTGTAGCCCTGGAGAGAGGAAAAGGTATTTACTTATGGGATGTGATTGTGGTATTGGTTACATCTGCCTTGGCCAATCCTCCCGTCTCGGTCTCGGGACTACAGGCATGCACCACCCTGCCCAGGTTGTGTTTTGTTTTGTTTTGTTTTAGCTGAAACCGGGTTTCTCTATGTTGGCCAGGCTGGCCTCAACCTCCTGGGCTCAAGGGATCCTCCTGTCTCGGCCTTGGGACTACTGGCATGCACCATCCTACCGAGGCTATCTTTTTTTTTTTTTTTTTTAGTAGAAACCAGGTTTCACTATGTTGTCCAGGCTGGCCTCAACCTCCTGGGCTAAAGTGATGCTTCCACCTTGGCCTCAGGACTACAGGCGTGTGCCATTCTGCCCTGCTCATTTTTATTTGTTTATTTATTTATTTTTGAGGAGAGATAGGCTTTCGCTATGTTTGCCAGGCTGATATTGACGTCCTGGGCTCAAGCAATCCTCCCACTTTGGCCTCAGAACTACAGCTGTGAGCCACCCTGCCGACGCTATTTTTTTGTTGTTTTTGTTGTTAGTAGAAATGGAGTTTTGCTATGTTGGCCAGGCTGGCCTCGACCTCCTGGGCTCAAGCAATCCTCCGGACATGGCCTCGGGACTACAGGCATGCACCACCCGGCCCATGCTTTAGGTTTTTTATTTTTTTTTTTTTAGTAGAAACCATGTTTCGCTATGTTGTCCAGGCTGTTCTCTACCTCCTGGGCTCAAGTGATACTCCCGCCTCGGCTTTGGGACTACAGGCGTGCACCACCCTGCCTTCTGCTATGTTTCCCAGGCTGGTCTTGACCTCCTGGGCTCACTCAATGACTTGAACCTGAGAAGCAGAGGTTGCACTGATCTGAGATCACACCACTGCACTCCAGCTTGGGCGACAGAGGAAGACTGTCAAAAAATAAATACATACATACATACATACATACAAACATACGTACAGAAAGAAAGAAAGAAAGAAAAGACCAGCTGAATCTCCATAAGAACAGTAAGCTTTGTGATATTTTAACTTACCCTCGTCCCATCTCATGATCCCAGCTTGGTTCTGTTTATTGTTGATGAAATACAGACAGGAGTGGCCGGAACTGGTAGATGGCTGGCTGTTGATCATCAAAATGTTAGGCCTGATATAGTCCTCCTTGGAAAGGCCCTTTCTAGGGGCTGATACTCTGTGTCTGTGGTGCTGTGGAATGATAACATAATGCTGACCATTAAGCCAAGGGAACATGGGTCCACATATCGTGGCAATCCACTAGGCTGCCAAGTGGCCATCGCAGCCCTTGAAGTTTTAGAAGAAGAAAACCTTGCTGAAAATGCAGAAAAAATGGGTATTCTCTTGAGAAATGAACCCATGAAGCTATCTTCTGATGTTGTAACTGCTGTAAGAAGAAAATAATTATTTTATTTATGTATTCGTTTACTTAAGTCACAGGTTCACTCTGGTTGCCCAGGCTGGATTGCAATGGCACGATCTTGGCTCACTGCAACCTCCGCCTCCTGGGTTCAAGTGATTCTCCTGCCTCAGCCTCCTGAGTAGTTAGGATTACAGGCACGCACCACTATGCCCAGCTAACTTTTGTATTTTTAGTAGAGATGGGGTTTCACCCTGTTGGCCAGACCGGTCTCGAACTGCTGACCTCAGGTGATCGATCCACCCACCTTGGCCTCCCAAAGTGTTGGGATTACAGGTGTGAGCCACTGTGCCCAGGAGGAAAATAATTATTAAATGCTATTGTTATTAAAGAAACCAAAGATTGTGATGCTTGGAAAGTGTGTCTAAGACTTCGAGATAATGGACTTCTGGCCAAGCCAACCCATGGCGACATCATCAGGTTTCGCCTCCGCTGGTGGTCAAGGAGGATGAGATTCCAGGGTCAATTGTTATCATTAACAAGACCATCTTGTCTTCCTGAGGGTAGCAGCTGTTTTCAGTGGTCCCTGGGAGCCAGCTGGAGACAGGTGGTCCTGTAAAAGCTCTGCTCTTAATGTGGGCACATTCCACTCCATGTGTTTTCAACACCTTTTTGTGGAATATATGTTTTTTTGCAGTTGATACATACTAGAACAACGTTTATGAACCTGCCCGTTGCTTTGTAACGTAAGTAAGAGAATTTAATGGCATCTATATTCAATGAATGTTTTGATGCGCATCTGTACTTTCTAAGGTAAAATGCATCTATGTATATTGACAGCCTTTAAATCACATCCTTCAGTATAATTTACATATGTTTTTATAATTTCCATGCTAGTCTAAATGTTTTTTATTTGAAAATGTTAGCTCTGGGGTATTACATAAATGGCTTCACCTTATAAAGTCAAATCATTGTTATCATTGAATTTTAGGAAGGATGAATGGTTAAGCATATATAAAATACTAATATTAAGTAAACTTCATGTTGGCTAACACCAAGATGTATTCTATGGATGTCATTATTTTCAATTAAGAATTAGTGTTTAACATTCATAAATTGTTTTGAGTGCTTGATTAAAATTTGTAGAAAAATGTTTATTTTTTAGTTTTTATTTTTTGAGATTTTTATTTTTATTTTTATTTTTATTTTTTATTTATTTTTAGTAGAGACGGGGTTTCACCGTGGTCTCCATCTCCTGACCTTGTGATCCACCCGCCTCGGCCTCCCAAAGTGCTGGGATTACAGGCATGAGGCAGTGAGCCAAGATCATGCCACTGCACTACAGCCTAGGAGACAGAGTGAGAATCCCTCTTGAAAAAAAAAAATGTACAGTACATTTTCATCACCGCAATGCTATCCCTTGTGCTACTCATTTTTAGTAATACTCTCCTCCCATCTGCCATCCCTAATCCCTGGCAACCACAAATCTGTTTTTCGTTTCCACAATTTTGTCTTTTCTACAATGCTGTACAAGTGAAATCTTACAGTATATAACGTTTTACAGCTTATTTCACTCAGCATAATTCCGTGGAGATTCCTCCAAGATATTGATATTTGTGCATCAATAGTTCATTGTTGCTGTTGTTGTTGTTGTTGTTGTTGTTGAGACAGAGTCTCACTCTGTCACCCAGGATAGAGTGCAGTGTCTCGGCTCACTGCAACCTCCGCCTCCCGGGTTCAAGCAATTTTCCAGCCTCAGCCTCCCGAGTAGCTCTGACTACAGGTGCGCGCCACCACGCCCAGGTAATTTTTGTATTAGTAGTAAAGACGGAGTTTCAACATACTGGCAAGGCTGGTCTTGAACTCCTGACGTCATCATCCGCCCGCCTCAACCTCCCAAAGTGCTGTGATAACAGGGTGAGCCACTGTGCCCTGTTCATGTTTATTGCTGAGTAGTATTCCAGGAGACGGATGTACCACAGTTTGACCATTCACTTATTTTAGGACATATTGATTATTTCCAGCTATTGGCTATTACAAATAAAGCTGCTATGAACAATTATGTACAAGTTTCTGGATGGGCATACATTTTAACTTCTCTGAAGTGTAATTGTTGAATTGTATGGTCACTGCATTGTTTAGTTTTATAAGAAACTACCAAACTGCTTTCCAGAGTGGCTGTAAGATTTTACCTTCCCAGCAGCACTTAATGAGATGTCCATTTTCTCTGCATCCTCGTCACCATTTGGTGTTGTCACTATGTCTTTTATTTTAGCTATTTTAATAAGTGTGTAGTGATACCTCATCGTGGTGTTATTTTGCATCTAGTGAAGCAAATGAGTGTTGAACATCTTTTCATGTGCTTATTTGCTTATTTCCTCTTCAGTGAAATGTATGTTCATATCTTTTCATAATTTTCTAATTGGATTATTTGTTTGCATTTTTTACCATTGAGGTTTCTTTTATTATTATTATTTTTCTTGAGACAGAGTCTCTCTCTGTTACCCAGGCTGGAGTGCAGTGGCATGATCTTGGCTCACTCCAACCTCTGCCTTCCAGGTTCAAGCGATTCTTGTGCCTCAGCCTCCCACGTAGCTGGGATTACAGGCACGCATCATCATGCCTGTCTAATTTTTGTATTTTCAGTAGAGATGGTTTTTTTGCCATGTTGCCCAGGCTGGTCTCCAACTCCTGGCCTCAAGGGATCTGCCCTCCGTCCACCTCGACCTTTCAGTGTGCTGGGATTACAAGCCTGAGCCACCATGCTCAGCCTACCAGTGAGTTTTCAGAGTACTGTACATATCCATTATATATTCTAGATGTGAGTCCTTTCTTGGATATGTGGTTTGCAAACATTCTCTCCCAGGTCATACCCTGTTTTTTCATCCTTTTAACAAGATTTCTTGCAGAGCACAAGTTTTAAATTGGATGAAATCTAATTTATTTTTTTCCTTATGGATTATGCTTTTTGAACCATTCACTATGCCCTAGATCTCAGACTTTTCTCCTACATTTTCTTGTAAAAGTTTTTTTTTTTTTTTTTTGAGACGGAGTCTAGCTCTGTCACCCAGGCTGGAGTGCAGTGCCGCGATCTCGGCTCACTGCAAGCTCCGCCTCCCGGGTTCACGCCATTCTCCTGCCTCAGCCTCTCCGTGTAGCTGGGACTACAGGCGCCCGCCACCACGCCCAGCTAATTTTTTGTATTTTTAGTAGAGACGGGGTTTCACCGTGGTCTCCATCTCCGGATCGTGATCCGCCCGCCTCAGCCTCCCAAAGTGCTGGGATTACAAGTGTGAGCCACCGCACCCGGCTGCCCAGCTAATTTTTGTATTTTTTTTTAGTTTTATGTTTCAGATTTAAATATATGATCCACTTGAGTTACTTTTTTGTATAAAGTTATGAAGATTAGTTCTTTTTTTTTTTTTAGCCTATGGATATGCGACTGCTCCAGCACTATTTGTTAAACAGACGATCCTTCCTTCTTTTTGTCTCTTTGTAAAAAATCAGTGTGTGAATAGCTGGGATTACAGGCGTGCACCTCCACACCCGGCTAATTTTTGTATTTTTAGTAGAGACGGGGTTTCGCCATGCTGGCAAGGCTGGTCTCGAACTCCTGACTTCAAGCGATCCGCCCGTCTCTGCCTCCCAAAGTGCTGGGATTACAGGCGTGAACCACCGTGCCCAGCCCAGCGTTGTCTTAGCTATTGACAATTTGTTACAGCAACAATAAAAAATGAATACATATAGAAACAGATTAGTGAAAAAAAAAATAGAAAGTCAAGAAACAGACTAAGTTATGTGTAAAATTCAGCATGCATTTCCAAACACTGGGCAAAAGATGGGTTGTATAATAAATGATTGCTTGACAAGTGTCTATCCATTTGAAAAAATAAAGATTAAAATACTTACTTTAAACCACATAAAATAATAAATTCTAAAATTCAGTGACCTAAATGTGAAAACGTGAAGTCATAAAGAACTAGATGACAATTTAGGAAAATACTACAGTGTAAGACATCTTGAGTTGGCATAGGCACTTCCTGACATTACACCAAGGCTATGAACAATGAATCTGACATACTTAAAGATGTAAAAATTAAAGTATCATTTAAATGAAAAGACACCATAAACAACTGTGTATGTAAAAAGGCAAATTTGGGAGAAAATGGTGAAGCATCCGCAGTAAAAGTAACCATCTCTAATATGCAACAAAGCTTTTGCATATCATAAGAGAAATTGGAATAACCCAATGAAAAAATTCAAGCACGGCACTACTTCACCGTCTAGTAGAAAAGGATTACGAAATAGAAAGTGTGAAAGTAAAGTAATAAAGGAAATGGAGAATAGATTCCAGAAGTTTCACCGTTCATCCAATAGAAGTTCCAGACATACAGAATAGAAAGACTGGGCCGGGCGCAGTGGCTTACGCCTGTAAACCCAGCACTTTAGGAGGCCGAGGCAGGCAGATCACCTGAGGTCAGGAGTTCGAGACCAGCCTGTCCAACATGGCAAAACCCTGTCTCTACTAAAAATACAAAAATTAGCCCGGTGTGGTGGTGGGCATCTGAAATCCCAGCTACTTGGGAGGCTGAGGCAGGAGAATCAGTTGAACCTGGGAAGGGGAGGTTGCAGTGAGCTGAGGTCTTGCCACTGCACTACACCCTGGGTGACAGAGCAAAACTATGTCACGAAAATGAAAAAAAAAAAAAAAAGAATATTAAGACTGGGGAGAAGGCAGCACTTGAAGAAATAATGTCCTAGAATTTTCTGAACTGAACAAAGACACTTTGGGAGGCCGAGATGGGTGGATCGCCTGAGGTCAGGAGTTTGAGACCAGCCTGGCTAACATGGAGAAACCCCGTCTCTACTAAAAATACAAAAATTAGCCCGGTGTGGTGGTGGGCATCTGAAATCCCAGCTACTTGGGAGGCTGAGGCAGGAGAATCAGTTGAACCTGGGAAGGGAGGTTGCAGTGAGCCGAGATCACCCCACTGCCCTCCAGCTTGGGCGACAAATGTGAGACTCCTTCTCAAAAAATGTATATGTGGCTAAGACAATTTTTGAAAAAGAAGAATAAGGTGGGAGGAATGGCTCTACCATATTTCAGTACTTCTTATATAGCTACAGGAATCAAGACTGTGTAGTACTGGGAGAAGAATAGACACACAGATCACTGGAACAAAATAGAGAACCTAGAAATAG
>CM038521.1:59994674-60070490 GCA_021498465.1 Hylobates pileatus
GCTCCGTGTTTTTTTGATTCAGGGTTTGGAGTTTTTCAGAGGCTTTGTTACAAAGATCGTAACCTGGGCGGTGTCCCACGCTGTAATATCAGCACTTTGGGAGGCCGAGGCAGGGAGATCACTTGAGGTCAGGAGTTTGAGACCAGCCTGGCCAACAGGGTGAAACCCCCGTCTCTACTAAAAATACAAAAATCAGCTGGCCGTGGTGGCAGGCCTCTGTGAATTCCAGTTACAGTGGGGAGTGAAGCAGGAGAATCCCTTGAACCTGGGAGATAGAGTGTACAGTAAGCCGAGATCACGCCACTGCACTCCAGCCTGGGCGACAGAGTAAGTCTGTCTAAAAAAACAAACAGCATCTCTCGCCTACAGTGATCTGAGCTGTGGTCTTGTCTCCTTGGGTTTCTCTATCAGTCTGATCTCATCTACTCTATCTCCCAGGAATGCCTCAATATTTCTGGTGGACCACTGACACGTTTTCTTATTTTCCTCTACTCTTGAGAATTGACCCTTGAAAACATTTTCTTCCCAGTTCAATGGAATGTTGAGTGGGGCATGGGATCTATCTGCCATCTTGCTCCGATCATCTGGTTTTAGATATTTTATGTACTTTTCTCACTATATACGTGTAATTTTTTTCAATTTGGTTTTCTAAATGGTTATTACTGGTATGTAGAAAACCTATCTATGATTGTATATAATATTTTGTTACCTGTCTGGGTGCAGCTTCCCCTGCATTTTGGCACAAGACTCAATCTGTTTTATTCTCCAAAAGGAAAATGAAAGGCTGGGCATGGTGGCTCACGCCAGTAATCCCAGCACTTTGGGAGACTGAGGCGGGTGGATCAACTGAGTTCGAGACCAGCCTGGCCAAGATGGTGAACCCCCTTCTGTACTAAAAATACAAATAAAAAAATTAGCCAGGCATTGGTGCTGCATGCCTGTAGTGCCAGCTACCAGGGCAGCTGAGGAGGGAGGATCACGTAAACTCAGGAGGCAGAGATTGCAGTGAGCCGAGATCGGGCCACTGCACTCCAGCCCGGGGGACATAGACTCTGTCTCTAAATAAAAAAGGTAAAGAAAAAAAGAAAATTCACTTCACAGGCTATAGATAGTTATAAAAGGATACTTTATGGACGATTTCATAGGGGAGAATGATGGACAGAAAGGATATATATATATATAAAACAGAGCTGAGCAATTCTCTGGAACAATCACCAGAACTGCCTTTTTCTCCAAAAATAGTACCCTAAGCTATACTACTACTGGTTCTTCTAGTCCTTCCCTCTGTTCCACATCCTCAAATTGTCAATTTTCTTATTGGGATAATTTTCCTCTGCCCAGATCTGGGTCCTCCATAACAGTTAATACTGTCTTCGAGTGTTTGAATGTCCATTGCTTTAGCTCAGGTTCCCAAGGAAACAGGCTTTGGGCCATACAGGACACCTCTAGACAGACTATACTGAGAAACAATGCCTGGAATGGTGCATGGGGAGAGGAGAGGAGCGGGAATTACATACCTGACTCTCACCCCTGGTTCCTTTTCTTATTGGTCAAAATTTACCCCACAGGTGCGAACTCCCCTACACTTCTAGATTGTATCACCAGCCCCTTTGGCAGCAATTTGGGAAGCCAGATCCCACATTTGGAAGTGTAGTGTTTCGTACAATCCAAAAGTGGTAGCAGAGGCCAGGCGCGGTGGCTCACACCTGTAATCCCAGCACTTTGGGAGGCCAAGGCAGGCAGATCATGAGGTCAGGAGTTGGAGATCAGCCTGGCCAGAATGGAGAAACCCCGTCTCTACTAAAAATAAAAATACAGAAATTAGTTGGGCATGGTGGTACACGCCTGTAATCTGAGCTACTTGGGAGGCTGAGGTAGGAGAATTGCTTGAATCTGGGAGGCACAGGTTTCAATGAGCTGAGATCACACCACTGCACTCCAGCCTGGGCAACAGAGGGCGACTCCGCCTCAAAAAAACAAAAAACAAAAAAAAAGCAAAACAAACAAACAATAAAAAGTGGTAGCAGAAATCAGAAAGTCCAGATATGTAGGTAATTGGCCTGGCTGTACGGCAGCAGCCAAGGATGAACACTAAATGCTCCCAGGCGAGTCCTGACTTCACCAAGTAACTGGAGTACCCATCTGTGTTAGTTAATTGCCTTTATCTGAAGGAAAAATAAAACTCATGTCTCTATGACAACCAGGTGCTTACAGCTTAGAGCAAGGCATCTAGGTTAAACTGCCCTGGTGACAGGGAGACAAGGACATCATCTTCCTCAATGTTCACATTTCAAAGAGATGGCACCAAGGACCTGAAGAAAGACATTCCTAAGGGACGGGCATGGTGGCTCTCGCCTGTAATCCCAACACTTTGGGAGGCTCAGGCTGGAGGATCACTTGAGGCCTGGAGTTCAAGTTCAAGACATTCCTGAGTTCTAGGATGGCCAGAAGCTTACAGATCAAAGGAAGAATTTACAAATACAAATTTTCTAAAGGAAATGCTCTAAGGAAAGTGAAATGGAGACAGGTTTCTCCTTCTCTCTTGGCAACAGGAAAAATTAAATTTTATGTTATTTACCCTTACAATTTCCCCCTTTTGTTAATTGTTTTATAGGAACACTACAATTTTCTAATTATCTCCACTGAGACAGGCAACAAGAATAGCTCAAAGATCATAATACAAAAGTAATTAGCAACCGTTTTATTTTATTTTATTGTTTAGTTTAGTTTAGTTTTAGGTTATTGCATTGCAATGGATTCTTGCTGTGTTGCCCAGGCTGAAGTGCAGTGGCGTGATCCCGGCTCACTGCAACCTCCACCTCCTGGGTTCAAGCGATCTCCTGCCTCAGCCTCTCGAGTAGCTGGGATTACAGTGCATCACCACCACGCCCAGCTAATTTTGCCTTTTCAGTAGATGGACAGGGTTTCATCATGTTGGCCAGGCTGGTCTTCAACTCCTGACCTCAAGTGATCCACCCACCTTGGCATCCCAAAGTGTTGGGATTGTGATGTGAGCCACCGCACCCTGCCTAGAATTAGAATAGTATAATAAATTTAGTTTGTACAATGATTTTGAACTAAGATCCCAAGCCTAAGGCCACCAGCTAAACAAATCAAAAGACTCTGAATTGAATGAGACCTCTTATAGCCTTTGAGTAGCATTTTAGGACTGGGTTGAATTAAAGCAGAGTGCCAACTCTAAAGGGACCGCTAGGTGAAGTAAAGGATTTGGGAGTCATGGTCTGTCAAGTGAAAAATGTAGACATTAAGGATAAGAATCTCATTATGATATGAAGACTTATTCTGATGTCTTGGGAAAAGCTGTCTACAGTGTGGAATCATCAACTTCTCATCCTGATTTGTCATTCGAATGTCACCGGTTATGGCATTGGACAGTTTGGTGAACTTTTTGTGTGGTCCATACATCAGGCAGCAGACTTGTTCCCTAAAATTTATGCACTTTTATCTTATAGAACTTGTAGATCAAAAATAAATCCTATCCCCGCCACCCCACAATCATTTGAATGGACTTCTTCCTCAGCCAGGGCTCTTTAAATTAACCTGGGGACTGTTTTAGCCATGACAGGACGTGTGGGTCAGACACTCATTATACCTCTCTGGCATCACAGACTTAAATCTCATAAAACATGTTACAACGTAGTCTCTCTGAAGCCTAGTACCTGAAGGCTTCCTCTCAGAACTTGGGTCACCAATCCTTTATCTTAACCCAGGCATTCCTTTCTGTTGATCCTAGGCATTTTTGTTTGTTTGTTTTGTTCGAGACAGAGTCTAGATCTGTTGCCCAGGCTGGAGTGCAATGGTGCGATGTCAGCTCACTGTAACCTGTGTCTCCTAAGTTCAAGCGATTCTCCTGCCTCAGCCTCCCAAGTAGCTGGGATTACAGGCATGTGCCACCACGCCCAGCTAATTTTGTATTTTTTTAGAGATGGGATGTCACCATTTTAGCCAGACTGGTCTTCAACTTCTCACCCTAGGTGATCCACCCACCTCAGCTTCCCAAAGAGTTAGGATTACAGATGTGAGCCACCATACCCTGCCTAGAAAGAATTTTTAAATTCAGTATAATACTCACCCTGTCAGGGGGTGGGGCAACCTTTAAGCACATCATACTGGTTAATTGTGTCAAAGTCAAAATAAATTATAGAGACAAATCCCTAAATCAAATGCTATATTTGGGAATCACAAAATTGCAATTCAGGGCATACACACAGACTAGGGTGGTCTTCAGTATGTCCAACGAACAAACAGAAGTTGGAAACTTTATTAGAAAGAAAAATGTTACATATTGTTTTGAAATGAGGCTCATTGGCCCTGGAGAAGCTGGTTCATTCGCACAATCAGCTTTCACGTTCCCTCTTTTGATGAACATCTGTCTTTCAAAACCTCACTGATCAGCCATATTAAAGTGAGGCTTCATTGTCCTCCATGCCAGGATGGACCTGTGCTGGTTGTCTTTGTCCCATGGCATGGGAAAGGTAAGGGAGTCTAGATCAGGGACATGGGCCACATTTGAGCAACAAAGAGGCCAGAAGGAAAAAAAAATTCAGGCAGGTTTGTCTGGAGTTCAGCATCAAGTTCCATCTTGTTAGTTCCACCTATATTAGCAATCATCTGGACCCACTGGGCTAGCATTATTTTCTTGGGAGAACTGGCTGAACAATTATTAGGCAACAAGTATGGAGCTCAAAGATCATAATTCCAAAATAATTAGCAATTGTTTATTTTATTTTATTGTTTAGTTTAGTTTAGTTTTAGGTTATTGCATTGCAATGGATTCTTGCTGTGTTGCCCAGGCTGAAGTGCAGTGGCGTGATCCCGGCTCACTGCAACCTACATCTCCGGGTTCAAGCGATTCTCCTGCCTCAGCCTCCCAAGTAGCTGGGATTACAGGTGCCCACCAACCATGACTGGCTTATTTTTGTCTTTTCAGTAGGACGGGGTTTCACCATGTTGGCCAGGCTGGTCTCGATCTCCTGACCTCAGGTGATTCATCTGCTCAGCCTTCCAAAGTGCTGGGATTATAGGCATGGAGCCACCAGGCCCGCCATCCTAGGTTTTAGAAAAAACCCAAATCAATTGTCAACTAGAAAAATTTTGCAATGTATTTCTTAAATGTATTTGATTGAGTCTCCATAAAATCTATAAAACCAAGCTGCACCCCAACCTCCTTGGGCAACTCAGCACCTCTTGAGGCTGTGTCATGGGCCATGGTCACTCCTATTTGGCTCAGAATAAGTCTCGTCAAGTGTTTCCAGAGTTTGACTCTTCATCGGCAGACTTCAGTGCAATTTCTGTTTTTAGTAATTTATGGAGTTGAATCTAGTCTAGTCTATATGTAGACAACAAGAACTTGGCCAGGCACAGTGGCTCAAACCTGTATTCCCACCACTTTGGGAGGCTGAGGCGGTGGATCACGAGGTCAAGAGATGGAGACCAGCCTGGGCAACATGGGAAACCCTGTCTTTACTAAAACACAAAAAATTAGCCAGGCGTGGTGGTGTGCACCTGTAGTCCCAGCTACTTGGGAGGCTGAGGCAGGAGAATCGCTTGAATCTGGGAGGTGGAGGTTGCAGTGAGCCGAGATCGCGCTACTGCACTCCAGCCTGGTTGACAGGGTGAGACTCTGTCTCAAAAACAACAACAACAACACACACACACACACAAAAAAAAAAATAAGAACTCGAAAAATGCAGAGCTACAATCTAATAACTGGTCTATTAGAGCTTTCTTTAGCAGCATAATTTTTTCTATACATTGATCACTTAGGAATCTCAGATTTAAAAAACCTCTTGAGGATAGAAAGTCAAACCAAGGCCGACTTTTAGATTTCACCTACCTTCTTATGTTCCTGGGCCTGACGGAAAGTGACCGCTTTTATTCACCCACCAAAGCCAAAACACTTTGAAGTCAGGCATTCCATGCATTTGATGAAAGTTTTGGTAATGTAACCAATTTTTTTTTTCTTTTGAGACAGAATCTTGCTCTGTCACTCCAGACTGGTGAGCTCAGCTCACTGCAGCCTCCACCTCCTGGGTTCAAGCAATTCTTGCTTCAGTCTCCTGAGTAGCTAGGATTACACATGTACACCACCATGCTCTACTACATTTTTTTCTTTATAATTTTTAGTAGAGATGGTTTTCATGTTGGCCAGGGCTGGTCTCAAACTGCTGACCTCAGGTGATCCACCCACCTCAGCTTCCCAAAGAGTTATGATTACAGATGTGAGCCACCATACCCTGACTAGAAAGAATTTTTAAATTCAGTATAATACTCACCCTGTCAGGGGGTGGGGCAACCTTTAAGCACATCATACTGGTTAATTGTGTCAAAGTCAAAATAAATTATAGAGACAAATCCCTAAATCAAATGCTATATTTGGGAATCACAAAATTGCAATTCAGGGCATACACACAGACTAGGGTGGTCTTCAGTATGTCCAACGAACAAACAGAAGTTGGAAGTTTTTATTAGAAAGAAAATGTTACATATTGTTTTGAAATGAGGCTCATTGGCCCTGGAGAAGCTGGTTCATTCGCACAATCAGCTTTCACGTTCCCTCTTTTGATGAACATCTGTCTTTCAAAACCTCACTGATCAGCCATATTAAAGTGAGGCTTCATTGTCACTCCATGCCAGGATGGACCTGTGCTGGTTGTCTTTGTCCCATGGCATGGGAAAGGTAAGGGAGTCTAGATCAGGGACATGGGCCACATTTGAGCAACAAAGAGGCCAGAAGGAAAAAAAAATTCAGGCAGGTTTGTCTGGAGTTCAGCATCAAGTTCCATCTTGTTAGTTCCACCTATATTAGCAATCATCTGGACCCACTGGGCTAGCATTATTTTCTTGGAGAACTGGCTAACAAATATTAGACAGGCAACAAGAATGGAGCTCAAAGATCATAATTCAAATTTTATTGTTTAGTTTAGTTTAGTTTTAGGTTATTGCATTGCAATGGATTCTTGCTGTGTTGCCCAGGCTGAAGTGCAGTGGCGTGATCCCGGCTCACTGCAACCTACATCTCCCGGGTTCAAACGATTCTCCTGCCTCAGCCTCCCAAGTAGCTGGGATTACAGGTGCCCACCAACATGACTGGCTTAATTTTTGTCTTTTCAGTAGAGACGGGGGTTTCACCATGTTGCCAGGCTGATCTCTTAACTCCTGACCTCAAATGATCCCCCCTCCTTGGCATCCCAAAGTGCTGGGATTACAGGCATGAGCCACCACACCCAGCTATAATTAGCAATAGTATAATAAATTTAGTTTGTATAATGGTTTTGAACCAAGATCCCAAGCCTAAGGGCCACCAGCTAAACAAATAAAAAAACTATGGGGGAATTGAATGAGACCTCTTGTAGTCTTTGAGTAGCATTTTAGGACTGGGTTGAATTAAAGCAGAGTGCCAACTCTAAAGGGACCGCTAGGTGAAGTAAAGGATTTGGGAGTCATGGTCTGTCAAGTGAAAAATGCAGACATTAAGGGGATTAGAGTCTCATTATGATATGAAGACTTATTATGACGTCTTGGGAAAAGCTGTCTATAGTGTGGAAACGTCAACTTCTCATCCTGATTTGTCATTCGAATGTCACCGGTTATGGCATTGGACAGTTTGGTGAACTTTTTGTGTGGTCCATACATCAGGCAGCAGACTTGTTCCCTAAAATTTATGCACTTTTATCTTATAGAACTTGTAGATCAAAAATAAAATCCTATCCCCCGCCACCCCACAATCATTTGAATGGACTTCTTCCTCAGCCAGGGCTCTTTTAAAATTTAACCTGAGAGACGGTTTCAGGCCATGACAGGAAGTGGGGGTCAGGCATGCCTCATTATACTTCCTCTGGCATCAACATCAACACAGACTTTCAGTCTAATAAGAAACATGTTACAACCTAATCTCTCTGAAGCCTAGTACCTGAAGGCTTCCTCTGCAAATAAGAACTTGGATTTCCACAATCCTTTATCTTAACCCAGGCATTCCTTTCTGTTGATCCTAGGGTTTTGTTTTGAGATGGAGTCTCTCTCTGTCGCCCAGGCTGGAGTGCAATGGGCGGGATCTTGGCTCACTGCAACCTTTGTCTCCTGGGTTCAAGCAATTCTTTTGCCTCCTGTAGCTGGGACCACAGGCGTGGGACACAACGCCCAGCTAATATTTTGTCCTTTTAGTAGAAAAGGGGTGGCCGGGCGTGGTGGCTCACGCTTGTAATCCCAGCACTTTGGGAGGCCGAGGCAGACAGATCACTTGAGGTCAGGAGTTCAAGACCAGGCTGAGTGATATGGCAAAACCCCTTTTTTTTTTTTTTTTTTTTTTTGAGATTTGAGACTGGAGTGCAGTGGCATCTCGGCTCACTGCAAGCTCTGCCTCCCGGGTTCACGCCATTCTCCTGCCTCAGCCTCCCAAGTAGCTGGGATTACAGGCATGTGCCACCACGCCCAGCTAATTTTGTATTTTTTTAGAGATGGGATGTCACCATTTTAGCCAGACTGGTCTTCAACTTCTCACCCTAGGTGATCCACCCACCTCAGCTTCCCAAAGAGTTAGGATTACAGATGTGAGCCACCATACCCTGCCTAGAAAGAATTTTTAAATTCAGTATAATACTCACCCTGTCAGGGGGTGGGGCAACCTTTAAGCACATCATACTGGTTAATTGTGTCAAAGTCAAAATAAATTATAGAGACAAATCCCTAAATCAAATGCTATATTTGGGAATCACAAAATTGCAATTCAGGGCATACACACAGACTAGGGTGGTCTTCAGTATGTCCAACGAACAAACAGAAGTTGGAAACTTTATTAGAAAGAAAAATGTTACATATTGTTTTGAAATGAGGCTCATTGGCCCTGGAGAAGCTGGTTCATTCGCACAATCAGCTTTCACGTTCCCTCTTTTGATGAACATCTGTCTTTCAAAACCTCACTGATCAGCCATATTAAAGTGAGGCTTCATTGTCACTCCATGCCAGGATGGACCTGTGCTGGTTGTCTTTGTCCCATGGCATGGGAAAGGTAAGGGAGTCTAGATCAGGGACATGGGCCACATTTGAGCAACAAAGAGGCCAGAAGGAAAAAAAAATTCAGGCAGGTTTGTCTGGAGTTCAGCATCAAGTTCCATCTTGTTAGTTCCACCTATATTAGCAATCATCTGGACCCACTGGGCTAGCATTATTTTCTTGGGAGAACTGGCTGAACAATTATTAGGCAACAAGTATGGAGCTCAAAGATCATAATTCCAAAATAATTAGCAATTGTTTATTTTATTTTATTGTTTAGTTTAGTTTAGTTTTAGGTTATTGCATTGCAATGGATTCTTGCTGTGTTGCCCAGGCTGAAGTGCAGTGGCGTGATCCCGGCTCACTGCAACCTACATCTCCCGGGTTCAAACGATTCTCCTGCCTCAGCCTCCCAAGTAGCTGGGATTACAGGTGCCCACCAACATGACTGGCTTATTTTTGTCTTTTCAGTAGAGACGGGGGTTTCACCATGTTGCCAGGCTGATCTCTTAACTCCTGACCTCAAATGATCCCCCCTCCTTGGCATCCCAAAGTGCTGGGATTACAGGCATGAGCCACCACACCCAGCTATAATTAGCAATAGTATAATAAATTTAGTTTGTATAATGGTTTTGAACCAAGATCCCAAGCCTAAGGGCCACCAGCTAAACAAATAAAAAAACTATGGGGGAATTGAATGAGACCTCTTGTAGTCTTTGAGTAGCATTTTAGGACTGGGTTGAATTAAAGCAGAGTGCCAACTCTAAAGGGACACGCTTAGGTGAAGTGAGTCATGGTCTGTCAAGTGAAAAATGCAGACATTAAGGGGATTAGAGTCTCATTATGATATGAAGACTTATTATGACGTCTTGGGAAAAGCTGTCTATAGTGTGGAAACGTCAACTTCTCATCCTGATTTGTCATTCGAATGTCACCGGTTATGGCATTGGACAGTTTGGTGAACTTTTTGTGGTCCATACATCAGGCAGCAGACTTGTTCCCTAAAATTTATGCACTTTTATC
Organism: Hylobates pileatus; assembly: GCA_021498465.1. NCBI lineage: Eukaryota > Metazoa > Chordata > Mammalia > Primates > Hylobatidae > Hylobates > Hylobates pileatus. Next base: position 60,004,710 of record CM038521.1, read on the forward strand.
TTATAGAACTTGTAGATCAAAAATAAAAATCCTATCCTCGCCAATCCCCCACAATCATTTGAATGGACTTCTTCCTCAGCCAGGGCTCTTTTAAAATTTAACCTGAGAGACGGTTTCAGGCCATGACAGGAAGTGGGGGTCAGGCATGCCTCATTATACTTCCTCTGGCATCAACATCAACACAGACTTTCAGTCTAATGAAACATGTTACCCAACCTAATCTCTCTGAAGCCTAGTACCTGAAGGCTTCCTCTGCAAATAAGAACTTGGATTTCCACAATCCTTTATCTAACTTGACATTCCTTTCTGTTGATCCTAGGGTTTTGTTTTGAGATGGAGTCTCTCTCTGTCGCCCAGGCTGGAGTGCAATGGGCGGGATCTTGGCTCACTGCAACCTTTGTCTCCTGGGTTCAAGCAATTCTTTTGCCTCCTGTAGCTGGGACCACAGGCGTGGGACACAACGCCCAGCTAATATTTTGTCCTTTTAGTAGAAAAGGGGTGGCCGGGCGTGGTGGCTCACGCTTGTAATCCCAGCACTTTGGGAGGCCGAGGCGGGCGGATCACGAGGTCAGGAGATCGAGACCACAGTGAAACCCCGTCTCTACTAAAAATACAAAAAAATTAGCCGGGCGTGGTGGCGGGCGCCTGTAGTCCCAGCTACTCGGAGTGGCTGTGGCAGGAGAATGGCGTGAACCCGGGAGGCAGAGCTTGCAGTGAGCCGAGATTGCGCCACTGCACTCCAGCCTGGGTGACAGAGCGAGACTCCGTCTCAAAAAAAAAAAAAAAAAAAAGAAAAGGGGTTTTGCCATATCACTCAGCCTGGTCTTGAACTCCTGACCTCAAGTGATCTGTCTGCCTCGGCCTCCCAAAGTGCTGGGATTCCAGGCATGAGCCAACACGCTCGGCCTACTAATTAGGTTTCTTCTTGCTTAGGAAAACTGAGCTCTGAAAGGGTAAGTTTTTAAGTCCATGTAACTTTCTGTATTGCTTTTGAAGTTTGTGGACTATCACTCTGGTTAAATGAGTGACTATTATTTCACAGTGACCCATGATCTTATTTTGAACAAGTGTTTTGAGCCTTTTAACATCTTTGACAAACTTCCCCAAAATGCAATTCTTTTTTATCTATTGCTGTTGAACAAACTAATCAAATTTTAATTTAAGTCTTTTTAACCTAAATTTGACTTTGAGATTTACCAGTGAGGCCCCTGGAGAGCCTCAAAGAATGTGTCTCTCATTAGGCTTATTTGATATGTTAGATTATATGAAAAGCAATGTCAAATAATAAAAAATTCTAATTGGTGTTTACATTTATATAGATACGTTATTGATGTTAATGTTCGGAAGATCTTATAAAATTTACAGAGGTCTGATGGTCCTGCTGTGATGCTATTAGTCATGATTCTGGTTGTTATCTTAAAATGCTCCCTATAATAGAAATAACTGAATTTTCTTGTCAATTATTGAACTTTCATCAGATTTTAATTGTTACTATTCTAAGCTTTATCATCTACAGTGCTGATTCTTCTCTAAAGGCATCCAGAATCAGATTCATAAAAAATATTTTAACAAGTACTGTTGAATATAGATTTGTAATAACTTTCATATCAATGAACTAAATAAATTATTTTTGAAAACTCTAACTAAAACTGATGGGTTCATGCAACTGATTATCAAGATCAAGCAGAACAAACATTAATTATATGAGGCTAAATAACCAATAATGTTTTTATGACCTTTATTTAAAACTTTTTTTATTCTTGGGCTGGGTGCAGTGGCTCACACCTCTGATCCCAGCACTTTTGGAGGCCGGAACAGGAGGATCCCTTGAGTGCAGGAGTTCAAGACCAACCTGGGAAATATAGAAGACCCAGTTTCTGAAAGAAATTAAGAAAATAAAATTTTATTTGTTTTTTACCTAAATGTTTTGTTTTCCACATTTAAGAAAATTTTCTGGTGGGATGTGGTGGCTCACTTTGGAAGCCAAGGCAGGAGGATCGCTTGAGCCCAGGAGTTCAAGACCAGATTGGGCAACATGGCAAAACCCTGTCTCTACAAAAACAAAAACAAAAATAAAAAGATTAGCTGGGTATGGTGGCATGTGCCTGTGGCCCCACCTACTTGGGAGGCCGAGGTGGGAGGATCACTTGAGTCGGGACGCAGAGGTTGCAGGGAGCCGTGTTTGCACCACTGCACTCCAGCCTGTGCAACAGGGCACAATCCTTTCTCAAAAAAATGAAAAAAAAGAGAAAATTTTCTGTTAAACTATCTATAGTTTATAATAACTTTGTGAAGTATACTTTTGTAAACTGAGATGGAAATGTTTGCTTTTTCTTACTACTCAATTCCTCCAGAATTCGAAAACTATTAGTAAATATTCCTATGGCAGTATGGTTATTTACACAGGTCCAGTAAAAACCTGCTCTTAGTGCCTCATTCATCTCCAACATGGCAAAAGTCTCCAGCCCTATAGAGAGTCCCTGATGGCTATTTTCCAGAAATAGGCTGGAAAGGATGGTTACGATAGCATTCACTCCAAGACGGAGTTCCCAAGCTTCATGAATACAGAACTGGATGCCTTCATGAAGAACCAGAGGGCCCCAGTGTGTTTGACCACATGATGAAGAAACTGGACCTCACTAGTGATGGGCAGCTAGATTTCCAAGAATGTCTGCATCTGATGGATGGCATGACTGTGGCTTACCATGACTCTTTTCTCAAGGCTGCCCATTCCAAGAAGCAGATCTGAGGATCTCTTGGGCCTGGTTTTCAAGCAACCCCCTTTCCTTTCAGCCTCGCCATCACCATCTCCTCATAGCCCACATGTACCCTGGGCCCAGCACACCCACCACCTCATGCAGGCCCTGCCTGCAGGGTAATAAACCATTCCCTCCTCCGTGCCCGCTCCACCGCTCCCCCCTGTCCCTTCCTCCTCCTCCCTGCCTTTCTCCCCTCTTTCCTCCCTCCCTCCTCCTTTCTCTTCTCTCAAGTACGCCCACCACCTCATGCAGGCAGTACCTGCAGGTAGTTTTTTTTTTTTTTTTTTTTTTTTTTTTTAGCAGTGGGGTCTACTTATGTTGCCCAGGTTGATCTTGAACTTCTGGGCTCAAGTGGCCTCCCAAAGCTCTGGGATTTTAGGTGTGAGCCATTGCACCTGACCCACCTTTTCTAAACACACACACACAAATCTGCTCTCTCTTATAGACAGATACAATTAAAAACATTGGTTATAGGGCCGGGCATGGTGGCTCACAGCTGTAATCCCAGCACTTTGGGAGGCTGAGGTGGGTGGATCACCCGAGGTCAGCAGTTTGAGACCAGCCTGGCCAACATGGAAACCATCTCTACTAAAAATTATAAAGAAAAAATGTAGTAGAGCATGGTGGTGTACATGTGTAATCCTAGCTACTCAGGAGACTGAAGCAGGAGAATTGCTTGAACCCAGGAGGTGGAGGCTGCAGTGAGCTGAGAGCTCACCAGTCTGGGTGACAGAGCAAGATTCTGTCTCAAAAAGAAAAAAAAAATTGGTTACATTACCAAGGCTTTCATCAAAATGCATGGAATGCCTGACTTCAAGTGTTGTTGGCTTTACAGTGGGTGAATAAAAACGGTCACTTTCCGTCAGGCCCAGGAACCTTAAGAAGGTAGGTGAAATCTAAAGTCGGCCTTGGTTTGACTTTCTATCCTCAAGAGGTTTTTAAATCTGAGATTCCTAAGTGATCAATGTATAGAGAAAAATTATGCTGCTAAAGAAAAGCTCTAATAGACCAGTTATTAGATTGTAGCTCTCTGCATTTTTTCGAGTTCTTATTTTTTTTTTGTGTGTGTGTGTGTGTTGTTGTTGTTGTTTTTGAGACAGAGTCTCGCTCTGTCACCAGGCTGGAGTGCAGTGGCGGGATCTCGGCTCACTGCAACCTTTGTCTCCTGGGTTCAAGCAATTCTTTTGCCTCCTGTAGCTGGGACCACAGGCGTGGGACACAACGCCCAGCTAATATTTTGTCCTTTTAGTAGAAAAGGGGTGGCCGGGCGTGGTGGCTCACGCTTGTAATCCCAGCACTTTGGGAGGCCGAGGCGGGCGGATCACGAGGTCAGGAGATCGAGACCATCCTGGCCAACGTGGTGAAACACTGTCTCTACTGAAAATACAAAATTAGCTGGGTGTGGTGGTGCACCTGTAGTCCCAGCTACTCGGAGAGGCTGAGGCAGGAGAATGGCGTGAACCCGGGAGGCGGAGCTTGCAGTGAGCCGAGATCGCGCCACTGCACCCCAGCCTGGGTGACAGAGCGACACGCCGTCACAAAAAAAAAAAAAAAAAAAAGAAAAGGGGTTTTGCCATATCACTCAGCCTGGTCTTGAACTCCTGACCTCAAGTGATCTGTCTGCCTCGGCCTCCCAAAGTGCTGGGATTACAGCTGTGAGCCACCATGCCCGGCCCCTATAACCAATGTTTTTAATTGTATCTGTCTATAAGAGAGAGCAGATTTGTGTGTGTGTGTTTAGAAAAGGTGGGTCAGGTGCAATGGCTCACACCTAAAATCCCAGAGCTTTGGGAGGCCACTTGAGCCCAGAAGTTCAAGATCAACCTGGGCAACATAAGTAGACCCCACTGCTAAAAAAAAAAAAAAAAAAAAAAAAAAAAACTACCTGCAGGTACTGCCTGCATGAGGTGGTGGGCGTACTTGAGAGAAGAGAAAGGAGGAGGGAGGGAGGAAAGAGGGGAGAAAGGCAGGGAGGAGGAGGAAGGGACAGGGGGGAGCGGTGGAGCGGGCACGGAGGAGGGAATGGTTTATTACCCTGCAGGCAGGGCCTGCATGAGGTGGTGGGTGTGCTGGGCCCAGGGGTACATGTGGGCTATGAGGAGATGGTGATGGCGAGGCTGAAAGGAAAGGGGGTTGCTTGAAACCAGGCCCAAGAGATCCTCAGATCTGCTTCTTGGAATGGGCAGCCTTGAGAAAGAGTCATGGTAAGCCACAGTCATGCCATCCATCAGATGCAGACATTCTTGGAAATCTAGCTGCCCATCACTAGTGAGGTCCAGTTTCTTCATCATGTGGTCAAACACACTGGGGCCCTCTGGTTCTTCATGAAGGCATCCAGTTCTGTATTCATGAAGCTTGGGAACTCCGCCTTGAGTGAATGCTATCGTAACTATCCTTTCCAGCCTATTTCTGGAAAATAGCCATCAGGACTCTCTATAGGGCTGAGACTTGCCATGTTGGAGATGAATGAGGCACTAAGAGCAGGTTTTTACTGGACCTGTGTAAATAACCATACTGCCATAGGAATATTTACTAATAGTTTTCGAATTCTGGAGGAATTGAGTAGTAAGAAAAAGCAAACATTTCCATCTCAGTTTACAAAAGTATACTTCACAAAGTTATTATAAACTATAGATAGTTTAACAGAAAATTTTCTTTTTTTCATTTTTGAGAAAGGATTTGTGCCCTGTTGCACAGGCTGGAGTGCAGTGGTGCAAACACGGCTCTGCAACCTCTGCGCCCCACTCAAGCAAGTGATTCTCCTACCTCTGCCTCCCGAGTAGCTGGGACCACAGGCAAGTAGCTGCCCCATGCCCAGCTAATTTTTGTTTTTGTTTTTGTTTTTGTAGAGACAGGGTTTTGCCATGTTGCCCAATCTGGTCTTGAACTCCTGGGCTCAAGCGATCCTCCTGCCTTGGCTTCCAAAGTGAGCCACCACATCCCACCAGAAAATTTTTCTTAAATGTGGAAACAAAACATTTAGGTAAAAACAAAATAAATTTTATTTTCTTAATTTCTTTCAGAAACTGGGTCTTCTATATTTCCCAGGTTGGTCTTGAACTCCTGACCTCAAGTGATCGGTCAGCGCCGGCCACCCAAAGTGCTGGGATTCCAGGCATGAGCCAACACGCTCGGCCTACTAATTAGGTTTCTTCTTGCTTAGGAAAACTGAGCTCTGAAAGGGTAAGTTTTTAAGTCCATGTAACTTTCTGTATTGCTTTTGAAGTTTGTGGACTATACTTTTGTAAACTGAGATGGAAATGTTTGCTTTTTCTTACTACTCAATTCCTCCAGAATTCGAAAACTATTAGTAAATATTCCTATGGCAGTATGGTTATTTACACAGGTCCAGTAAAAACCTGCTCTTAGTGCCTCATTCATCTCCAACATGGCAAAAGTCTCCAGCCCTATAGAGAGTCCCTGATGGCTATTTTCCAGAAATAGGCTGGAAAGGATGGTTACGATAGCATTCACTCCAAGACGGAGTTCCCAAGCTTCATGAATACAGAACTGGATGCCTTCATGAAGAACCAGAGGGCCCCAGTGTGTTTGACCACATGATGAAGAAACTGGACCTCACTAGTGATGGGCAGCTAGATTTCCAAGAATGTCTGCATCTGATGGATGGCATGACTGTGGCTTACCATGACTCTTTTCTCAAGGCTGCCCATTCCAAGAAGCAGATCTGAGGATCTCTTGGGCCTGGTTTTCAAGCAACCCCCTTTCCTTTCAGCCTCGCCATCACCATCTCCTCATAGCCCACATGTACCCTGGGCCCAGCACACCCACCACCTCATGCAGGCCCTGCCTGCAGGTAGTAATAAAACCATTCCCTCCTCCGTGCCGCTCCACCGCTCCCCCTCCCCTGTCCCCTTCCTCCTCCTCCCCTCGCCTTTCTCCCCCTCTTTCCTCCCCTCCCCTCTCCTCCTTTCCTCTTCTCTTCTCTCAAGTACGCCCACCACCTCATGCAGGCAGTACCTGCAGGTAGTTTTTTTTTTTTTTTTTTTTTTTTTTTTTAGCAGTGGGGGTCTACTTATGTTGCCCAGGTTGATCTTGAACTTCTGGGCTCAAGTGGCCTCCCAAAGCTCTGGGATTTTAGGTGTGAGCCATTGCACCTGACCCACCTTTTTTCTAAACACACACACACAAAATCTGCTCTCTCTTTATAGACAGATACAATTAAAAACATTGGTTATAGGGCCGGGCATGGTGGCTCACAACTGTAATCCCAGCACTTTGGGAGGCTGAGGTGGGTGGATCACCCGAGGTCAGCAGTTTGAGACCAGCCTGGCCAACATGGGGAAACTGCATCTCTACTAAAAATTATAAAGAAAAAATGTAGTAGAGCATGGTGGTGTACATGTGTAATCCTAGCTACTCAGGAGACTGAAGCAGGAGAATTGCTTGAACCCAGGAGGTGGAGGCTGCAGTGAGCTGAGAGCTCACCAGTCTGGGTGACAGAGCAAGATTCTGTCTCAAAAAGAAAAAAAAAATTGGTTACATTACCAAGGCTTTCATCAAAATGCATGGAATGCCTGACTTCAAGTGTTTTTGGCTTTACAGTGGGTGAATAAAAACGGTCACTTTCCGTCAGGCCCAGGAACCTTAAGAAGGTAGGTGAAATCTAAAGTCGGCCTTGGTTTGACTTTCTATCCTCAAGAGGTTTTTAAATCTGAGATTCCTAAGTGATCAATGTATAGAGAAAAATTATGCTGCTAAAGAAAAGCTCTAATAGACCAGTTATTAGATTGTAGCTCTCTGCATTTTTTCGAGTTCTTATTTTTTTTTTGTGTGTGTGTGTGTGTTGTTGTTGTTGTTTTTGAGACAGAGTCTCGCTCTGTCACCAGGCTGGAGTGCAGTGGCGGGATCTCGGCTCACTGCAACCTCCGCCTCCCACATTCAAGCGATTCTCCTGCCTCAGCCTCCCAAGTAGCTGGGACTACAGGTGCACGCCACCACACCCAGCTAATTTTTGTATTTTCAGTAGAGACAGTGTTTCACCACGTTGGCCAGGATGGTCTCCATCTCTTGACCTCGTGATCCACCCGCCTCAGCCTCCCAAAGTGGTGGGAATACAGGTTTGAGCCACTGTGCCTGGCCAAGTTCTTGTTGTCTACATATAGACTAGACTAGATTCAACTTTTTCCCATAAAATTACTAAAAACAGAAATTGCTCTGTTCCTGAAGTCTGCCGATGAAGAGTCAAACTCTGGAAAACACTTGACGAGACTTATTCTGAGCCAAATAGGAGTGACCATGGCCCATGACACAGCCTCAAGAGGTGCTGAGTTGCCCAAGGAGGTTGGGGTGCAGCTTGGTTTTATAGATTTTATGGAGACTCAATCAAATACATTTAAGAAATACATTGGTTTGGTCCAGAAAGGCAGGACAACTCGAAGCAGGGGCTTCCAGCTTATAGGTAGATTAAAAATTTTTCTAGTTGACAATTGGTTGGGTTTTCTAAAAACCTAGGATCGGCCGGGCCTGGTGGCTCATGCCTATAATCCCAGCACTTTGGAAGGCTGAGGCAGATGAATCACCTGAGGTCAGGAGATCGAGACCAGCCTGGCCAACATGGTGAAACCCCGTCTCTACTAAAAATACAAAAAAATGAGCTGCATGTGATGGCGGGTGCCTGTAACCCCAACTACTGTGTAGACTGAGACAGAATTGCTTGAATCTGGGTGGCAGAGGTTACAGTTGGCAGAGAATGCACCATTGCACTCCAGCCTGGTCAACAGATCTAGACTCTGTCTCGGAACAAAAACAAACAAACAAAAATGCCTAGGATCAACAGAAAGGAATGCCTGGGTTAAGATAAAGGATTGTGGTGACCCAAGTTCTTATTTGCAGAGGAAGCCTTCAGGTACTAGGCTTCAGAGAGACTACGTTGTAACATGTTTCTTATGAGATTTAAGTCTGTGTTGATACTGATGCCAGAGAGGTATAATGAGGCATGTCTGACCCACACGTCCTGTCATGGCCTAAAACAGTCCCCCAGGTTAATTTTAAAAGAGCCCTGGCTGAGGAGGATGTCCATTCAGATGATTAAGGGTGGGGGTGCTTATGATGCTATTTTTGGTTTACAAATACTCCAAGATAAAAACTGCATAATTTTTTTTTTTTTTTTTTTTGAGATGGAGTCTCACACTGTCGCCAAGGCTGGAGTACAGTGGTGAGATCTCGGCTCACTGGAACCTCCGCTTTCCGGGTTCAAGCGATTCTCCTGCCCAAACCTCTCGAGTAGCTGGGACTACAGGCACATGACAACATCCCCGGCTAATTTTTTGTATTTTTAGTAGAGGCGGGGTTTCACCGAGTTACCCAGGATGGTCTCTATCTCCTGACCTCGTGATCTGCCCACCTCGGCCTCCCAAAGTGCTGGGATTACAGGCATGAACCACTGCACCCATCCAAACTGCATAAATTTTAAGGAACAAGTCTCGTGTCTGATGTATGGACCACACAGAGTTCACCAAACTGTCGAATGCCGTAACCAGAGACATTTGAACGACAAATCAGGATGAGAAGTTGATGATTCCACACTGTAGACAGCTTTTCCCAAGACATCAGAATAAGTCTTCATATCATAATGAGATTCTTATCCCCTTAATGTCTACATTTTTCACTTGACAGACCATGACTCCCAAATCCTTTGATTCACCTAGTGAATCCTTTTTATAGAGTGGTCCCTTTTATAGAGTTGGCACTCTGCTTTAATTCAACCCAGTCCTAAAATGCTACTCAAAGGCTATAAGAGGTCTCATTCAATTCCCCCAGAGTCTTTTGATTTGTTTAGCTGGTGGCCCTTAGGCTTGGGATCTTAGTTCAAAATCATTGTACAAACTAAATTTATTATACTATTGCTAATTATAGCTGGGTGCGGTGGCTCGCGCCTACAATCCCAACACTTTGGGATGCCAAGGAGGACGGATCACTTGAGGTCAGGAGTTCGAGACCAGCCTGGCCAACATGATGAAACCCTGTCTCTACTGAAAAGGCAAAAATTAGCCAGGCGTGGTGGTGAGCACTTGTAATCCAAGCTACTCGAGAGGCTGAGGCAGGAGATTCGCTTGAACCCAGGAGGTGGAGGTTGCAGTGAGCCGGGATCACGCCACTGCACTCTAGCCTGGGTGACAGAGCAAGACTGCATTGCAATAAAATAAAATAAAACGGTTGCTAATTACTTTTGTATTATGATCTTTGAGCTCCATTCTTGTTGCCTGTCTAATATTTGTTAACCCAGTTCTACCAACAGGAAAATGTTGGCCTAGTGCTTCAATATGAATGCTAATATAGATGGGACTAATAAGATGGAATTTGATGCTGAACTCCAGACAAACCTGCCTGAATTTTTTTTTTCCTTCTGGCCTCTTTGTGGCTCAAATATGGCCCATGCCCCTGATCTAGACTCCCTTACATTTCCCTTGCCATGGGACAAAGACAACCAGGCCACGTCCATCCTGGCATGGAGTGACAATGAAGCCTCACTTTAATATGGTTAATCAGTGAGGTTTTCAAACAAAGATGTTGATCAAAAGAGGGAATATGAAAGCTGACTGTGTGAATGAACCAGCTTCTCCAGGGCCAATGAGCCTCATTTCAAAACAATATGTAACATTTTTCTTTCTAATAAAACTTCCAACTTCTGTTTGTTCGTTGGACATACTGAAGACCACCCCAGTCCTTGTGTATGCCCTGGATTGCAATTTTGTGATTCCCAAATATAGCATTTGATTTAGGGATTTGTCTCTATAATTTATTTTGACTTTGACACAATTAACCAGTATGATGTGTTTAAAGGTCCCCCCGCCCAAACAAGGGGAGTATTATACTGAATTTAAGAATTCTTTCTAGGCAGGGCATGGTGGCTCACATTTGTAATCCTAACACTTTGGGAGGCCGAGATGGGCTGATCACCTGGGGTAAGGAGTTTAAGACCAGCCTGGCTAAAATGGTGGAACCCTATCTCTACAAAAAATACAAAATTAGCTGGGCGTGGTGGCACATGCCTGTAATCCCAGCTACTTGGGAGGCTGAGGCAGGAGAATCTCTTGAACTCAGGAGACAGAGGTTACAGTGAGCCGACATTGCACCATTGCACTCCAGCCTGGGCAACAAGAGTGAAACTCCATCCTGAAAAAAAAATCATTCTATTATAATCCTGATAATTGCTTTGCTTTGCATCTTACTATGGACTTGTTGGATATGTAGGTGGCTGTAAACTACGCAGAGAAAGATAGAAACAGCACTGGAGATAATTAGAAAATTGCAGTGTTCCTATAAAACAATAACAAAAGGGGGAAATTGTAAGGGTAACTAAACATAAAACTGAATTTTTCCTGTTGCCAAAAGGGAAGAAGAGACCTTTCCCCATTTCACTTTCCTTAGAGCATTTTCTTGAGAAAATTTGTATTTGTAAATTATTCCTTTGATCTGTAAGCCTCTGGCCATCCTAGAACCCAGGAATGTCTTGAAATTGAACTCCAGGCCTCAAGTGATCCTCCAGCCTCAGCCTCCCAAAGTGCTGGGATTACAGGCATGAGCCACCACGCCCACCCCCTAGGAATGTCTTTCTTCAGGGCCTTGGAGCCATCTCTTTGAAATGTGAACATTGAGGAAGATGATGTCCTTGTCTCCCTGTCACCAGAGGAGTTTAGCCTAGGTGCCTCGCTCCAAGTTGTAAGCACCTGGTTGTCATAGAGACATGAGTTTTATTTTTCCTTCAGATAAAGGCAATTAACTAACACAGATGGGTACTCCAGTTACTCGGTGAACTTAGGACTTGCCTGGGAGTATTCAGTTTTCACCCTTGGCTGCTGCTTTACAACTAGGCCAATTAGCTACATACCTGGACTTTCTGACTTCTGCTACCACTTTTGTGTTTGTTTGTTTGTTTTGTTTTGTTTTTGAGATTGAGTCTCGCTCTGTCGTCCAAGCTGGACTTTAATGGTGAGAACTCAGCTCAGTGCAACCTCTGCCTCTAGAGGTCCAGTGATTCTCCCACCTCAGCCTCCCGAGTATCTGGGATTACGGGTGCACGCCACCATGCCCAGCTAAATTTGTATTTTTAGTAGAGACGGGGTTTCCCCATGCTATCCAGGCTGGTCTCGAACTCCTGACCTCAGGATCTGCCTGCATCGGCCTCCCAAAGTGCTGGAATTACAGGCGTGAGCCACCACACCTGGCTTCTGCTACCACTTTTGGATTGTATGAAAAACTACCCTTCCAAGTGTGGGATCTGGCTTCCCAGACAGCTGCCAAGGGGGCAGATGATGCAATCCAGAAGTGTAGGGGAGCTCGTGCCTGTGGGAGAAATTTTGACCATTAAGAAAAGGAACCAGGAGTGAGAGCCAGATATGTAAATTCTCTCTCCTCTCCTCTCCTCATGTACCGTTCCAGGCATGGTTTCTCAGTATAGTCTGTCTAGAGGTGTCCGGAATGGCCCAAATTCTGTTTCCTTGGGAACCTGAGCTAAAACAATGGGCATTCAAACCTTGAAGAGAGTGCTAAGTGTTGTGGAGGACCTAGATCTGGGCAGAGGAAAATTATTGCAATAAGAAAATGGACAATTTGCGGATTTGGAATAGAGGGAAGGACTAGAAGAACCAGTAGTAGAATAGCTTAGGGGTAATAATTTTGGAGAAAAAGGCAGTTCTGGTTATTTTTGCTGTGAACTGCTCAGCTCTGTAAAATATACACTTCTTTCTTTCCATCAGTCTCCTCTATGAAATCTTCCATAAAGTATCCTTTTATAACTATCTATTGCCTGTGAAGTGATTTTTCTTTTTTCTTTTTATTTAAAGATAGAATCTCTGTCGCCCAGGCTGGAGTGCAGTGGTGCCACCTCGGCTCACTGCAATCTCTGCCTCCTGAGTTCAAGTGATCCTCCTGTCTCAGCTGCCCTAGTAGCTGGGAATACAGGCGTGCACCACCAGGCGTGGCTAATTTTTTTTATTTTGTATTTTTAGTAGAGATGTGGTTTCACCATCTTGGCCACGCTGGTCTCGAACTCCTGACCTCAGGTGATCTAACACCTCGGCCTACCAAAGTGCTGGGATTACAGGCATGAGCCACTGCACCCAGGCTATCAGTTGTTTTTTTTTTTGAGAATAAAACAGATGGAGTCTTGTGCCAAAATGCAGGGGAAGCTGCACCCAGACAGGTAACAAAATATTATATACAGTAATAGATAGGTTTTCTACATACCAATAATAACCATTTAGAAATCCAAATTGGGAAAAATTGCACGTATATAGTGACAAAAGTACATAAAATATCTAAAACCAGATGATTGGAGCAAGATGGCAGATAGATCCCGTGCCCCACTCAACATTCCTTCGAACTGGGAAGTGCAGTGGGAGATCTCACCACTGCACTCCAGCCTGGGCGACAGAGTGACATTCTGTTAAAAAAACAAATAATAATAATAAAAGTAATGTATCAGAACTTGACGGAACTTTAGACCTTCACTGTAATAGTGAAGGAGAGGAATACATTTGTGGAGAGGGGACCATGTTCACTCTTTATCCATGATAGATAGTCGGGAGCTTTATATACCCTTGGAACCTAAGGAAAAATATTCCCTGTCATGACTCACAATCTTCCAGCCACCCTTACTTGCACCTGTCTAGTGGGCTGGGGGACCCAACTTATGGATCCCATCTTCCCAGGGAGAAAGAAAAATCAAATCCTTCAGTATCTCTTTTAGGGTATCCTCTCCTCTATTTGCATGGAGGATAAGGCACTCAATATCTAGTATTGGAATGTTACATTTGTGTAATACACAACTATATTGGGATAAAACAGGATTTGTTTCCTCTGAGACACAGGTAGAGGTACGTCCACACTGACCTGGGTGGCAGCCACCTCTTCCTGCAGTGCCAGGCAGGGCATGCTCGCAGATCTGGGGAACCTCTACTGCTCCTGGAGCTCCACAACCTCCCTCCTGGCACCCTCTCCCTCTGGTGGCTGTCACAGCCCACACGTGGTCATGGGTATCCCCTGCTTATTTGCCTGCCTCTCTTCTGCCCACGCTGCACATCTCTGTCTCCCACTGTCCCCACTATGTCCACGATCGCCTCTCCCTCCCTGCACTCTCCATCTCTAAGGGCTCCTTGTCTTGGAAAATGAACCCACAGCCTCTACCTTGCAATTGGGACAGAACCCGGGGCTTGTTCAATTCTCCCTCCCTCCACCACACACACCTTTCCTCCTTAATGTTTCTGAAGTCAGTGAGCTCCAAACTCAGCTCCACCTGCACCTGCCAGCTGTGGGACCTGTGACAAGACACCTACCATCTGTCTGGGACTCCGTCTCTCATCTATCATACAGGCATAATGATGATAGTGTCCTCCTTCCAAGGCTGGGGAAAACCAGGAGGCCAAGGTGATAGGGTATGAATGGTCAAAACAGCTCCAATCCTGTCTCCACCTGGGGCTGGTGTTTCAAGTCTGTTGTGTGTGAATGGAGCTTTAATGTCTTCATTCACACACACTGGTTTGTTCTAAAGTGGACTCCCCTCTGCCCTTCCTTCCCCACAACTGTTTCACCTCCACACCGTGCAGTGGTATATGTGAGAAAGTACTGTCCCATTCCCAAATCATCATCCCCACCCCAGCCCCCAGGCCCTTGGTTGGTGAGACCCTTGGTGGGCAGTCTCATGCTTCTGTCCAGGGGACTTTCCCACCATTGCTCCCCTGCATGGAGTGCATGGAGACTAAGTGGACTCTTCTATTCCCTGGCCATTACAGGGTCTACAGTGCACGCATCTTCCTCATCCCTCCGCGTTCCCCAGATGATGATTTCATCTGTGTCTCCTCCCACATACTCCCAAATGGACCGTCCCAGCCCTAGAACCCGAAAATGGTTCAGAGATCGAAGGTCAAGTTGCCCAAACACCTGCTGCAGAATCCTGCTCCAGGACTGAAGTGTATAGTCTCTATCAAAATAAAAACTGGAGGCCAGGTGCGGTGGCTCACTCCTGTAATCCCAGCACTTTAGGAGGCCAAGGTGGGAGGATTGCTTGGGCCCAGGAGTTGGAGACCAGCCTGGGTAATATAGCGAGACTTTCTTGACAAAACCTAAAAAAATTAGTGGGTCATGATGGTGCGTGGCTGTAGTCACAGCTTCTCTGGAGGCTGAGGTGGGAGGATTACTTGAGCCCAGGAGTTCAAGGCTGCATTGAGCTATGATCATGCCACTGCACTCTAGCCTGGACAGAGCAAGACCCTATCTCTAGAAGAAACAAACAAACAAACAAAACCCAACAACTGGAAACATCCTCCTCCAGAACGGGGGTCAGGAACTTCTGTCTGCCTTGTTCCCTGAAGTCACTCCTGCACCTAGAACAGCGCTCAGCATGAGGATGCACTCATTAGTTTTTTGTTGAATAAATGACTCCTTTGACACAGCAATTCCACTTCTAAGAATCTTTCCTAAAGAAATATTCACACACGTGCACAGAGCTGTATGCACAATAATGAGAGGAGCAAACAACTGGGGAACGTTTGCAAAGGTTTATTAACTGTCAGTGATGGACAGAGGGGAATCGGATGAGGGCAGTACATGCTGAACATGAAACAGAGTGAGGGGAGCTTGACCAGGATGCATGGCAATGGGAAAAGCAGATGGGAGATGCTTATACTGGTACTTGGTGTGTGTGTGTGTGTGTGTGTGTGTGTGTGTGTGTGTGTAAATGCAGAGGAAAAAATCTGAAATTAAACACTCAGACCTCCTCTCAGCAGTCACATCTGGGGAGAGAGGAGGGTAGTGCTGTTCTATGCAGAGAATACCTGACTATACTTGTTTTCTGAGGTAGGTGCATGGATACACAAACCGAAATATGCTTTAAGCATGTCTTGCTCATCAATGAAAACGTTAATATCTAACAGAATGGCACACTGTAAGAAAATACAACGGAAACGCCAACATCGAACTCTTGTCACACTAAGAAAAATGACGCCCAACTTTTCACTGTTGTGAACACTTGCTTTCACTTGCTATACACCTGATGACGAGGGATCCGCAGCCATGCCCATGTTCGTGAAAGGTCACCACGTTCTGCTTCTCATCATGGGCATGTGTCATATCCCCAAGGCTGAGGCAAGAAGAGAGAAGGAAAGTAAGTGGCAGTGAGTTCCCACCACGTGACAACTCAGTCTCAACTCCTCCTGACCTGCAGACCCTGCACACTCTGATTCTGCCCTACGTCAGGACCTGCACACGCCTTCCACGGTTCCTCGAAGTGAACCATCTGTTCATGCCACAGTGACTTCCTCGCCTGGGTTATCAATTCCTAGGCTGGAGGAAGGTGTGGCCCACATATCAGGGCTGACCTGGGGTTTGGGAACCCACAGCATCCTGGGTAGGGAGGATCCCTGGATATACAGGGCAGGGAGTAGAAAGAGCATGGGAAATTGGCCGGGCACGGTGGCTCATGCCTGTAAACCCAGCACTTTGGGAGGCCGAGGCAGGTGGATCACGAGGTCAGGAGTTCAAGACCAGCCTGACCAACATGGTGAAACCCCGTCTCTACTAAAAATACAAAAATTAGCCGGGTGTGTGGGGTGCACACGTGTAATCCCAGCTACTTAGGTTGCTGAGGCAAGAAAATCTCTTGAACCAGGATGCAGAAGTTGCAGTGAGGCGAAATCATGCCACCACATCCAGCCTGGGTGACAGAGCAAGAATCCCTCCAAAAAGAAAAAAAAAAAAAAAAAAAGAAAGAAAAGAAAAGAAAGAAAGAGAATGGGAAATCTCATCATTCAGCCTCAGTGCTGTACCCTAGCAAATTATGAGAAGGGAATGATTTGGGGAATGAGTGAGAAGATGGGATACCAGTACCATAACAGAATAGCACATCTGCAGGGATGTGGGGGGTGAGCCGAAGGTTCACTCACGGAGTTACTCGTCATCTTCCTCAGGGTCGCTGATCTCTTCATAAATCACCACCTGCTTTCTCTCACGCAGTCTGTGGGTCCAGGCATGTTCCCCCCTTTTGGGTCCTATGATGGAGAAGAGTTGGAAAGTGAGGGTTGGGTAGGTTGGAGAGTGTTAGGCTCTGTTTTCTCAAAAGAAGGAGATGCCTCCCCCCTCCCAAGTGCCCCGGACCTTCTTTATCCAGTTTTTCACATTCCCTGGTTTAGAGAGGCTGAGACCTTAGATCCACACCAATGCAGGCCAAATGCCAATTAAAATTTTAGCTTCTGGCTCCTTCTGTTGTCAGGTTTAGATTCCCAACCTCTTCACTTCTGGGAACATTCACCCATACCTCCTTTCATGCTGCACGTATTTGTTAAGGGCACAAGGCAAACCTTGTTTTATGGCACCTCATTTTTATCCTGCTTTGCAGATACTGCAATTTTTTTTTGAAATTCTCACCAATTTTACACTTTTCCATTATTATTATATCTGTTATAGTGATCTGTGATCAGTGAGCTTTGATACTATGATTGCAATTGTTTTGTTGTTCTTTAGTCTTTTAAGATAATTTTTTTAATTTTTGTGGGTACACAGTAGGTGTATATACTTAGGCGGTACGTGAGATGTTTTGATACAGGCATGCAATGCATAATAATCACATCATGGAAAATAGGGTATCCATCCTCAAGCATTTATCCTTGTGTTACAAACAATCCATTTACACTGTTTTAGTTTTTTTAAATGTACATTTATTATTGACAATAATCACCCTGTTGTGGGTAATTGTTTTAGGGGTAACAGGAACTGCACCCACAGAGGTTGACAAACTTAATCGATTAATGTTGTGTGTGTTCTGACTGCTCCATCGATGAGCTCTTCCCCATCTCTTCTCCTTTTCTTGGGCCTCCCTATTTCCTGAGACACAACAACACTGAAATTAGGACGATTAAGAACCCTACAATGGCCGCTAAGTGTTCAAATGAACGGAAGAGTCGCATGTCTCTCACTTTAAATCAGAAGCTAGAAATGGCTAAGCTTAGTGAGGAAGCATGCTGAAAGCCAAGACAGGCTGAAAGCTCGGCCTCTTCCACCAAACAGCCAAGCTGTGCATGCAAAGGAGAAGTTCTTGAAGGAAATAATAATACTAATACTCCAGTGAACACACGAAAAAGAAAGCAAAACTGCCTTACTGCTGAAATGAGAAAGTTGCAGTGGTCAGGATAAAACATGAAACCAGCCACAACATTCCCTTAAGCCAAAGTCTAATTCAGAGCAACAGCCAAACTCTCTTCCAGTCCATGAAAGCTGAGAGAGGTGAAGAAGCTGCAGGAGAAACGTGTGAAGCTAGCAGAGGGTGGTTCATGAGGTTTAAGGAAAGAAGCCGTCTCCATATCATAAAAGTGCAAGGTGAAGCAGCAAACCCTGATGGAGAAGCTGCAGCACGTTATCCAGAAGATCTAGCTAAGATCACTGATGAAGGTGGCTACACCAAACAACAGATTTTCATTGTAGATAAACTAGCCTTCTATTGGAAGCAGATGCCATCTAGGACTTTCATAGCTAGAGAGGATTGACTCCAACTTTGAAAGAAGTTCTCCTGTGGGTAAAATGCTGTCCAATAGCATCACATACTACAGGGAAATCCTTCATGAAAGGGAGAGCTAATCGATGTGGCAAATTTCACTGTTGTGTTCTTTTAAGAAACTGCCACAGCCACTCCAGCCTTCAGCAGCCACCACCTTGATCAGCCAGCAGCCATCACCACCCAGGCAAGAGTCTCCACCAGCAAAAAGAGTGACTCACTGAAGTCTCAGAGGATTGTTAGCATTTTAACAATGAATTAGTTTAAAATTAAGGTATGTACATTTTTAGACAATGTTATTGCACACTTAATAGACTATAGGATAGTGTAAACATAAAGTTTTTATGCACTGTGAAATGACAATAACAAAAAAATGTGTGACTCACTTTATTGCAATGGTCTGGAACCGAACCTGCAACATCTCTGAAGTACACCTGATTGGGTGTCAGGCACTGAGCTGCGTAAGACATGATCCCAGGTAATTACGGATAGAATTGCTTGAGCACCTTTCATGTCATCAGGCCTTCTAGATTAAATTTAATGCCTCCAAACCTTTTGTGAACTATGATTCTTTATTTCCAACTTATGGACTGGGAATCTGGAGCTGAGAAAATTTGGAAGACTTGCCCCAAGTCACGTGGTTTTTATATGGATGCCAACTCCAGTCTGTGTCTCTGGAGGTCACGTCTAGCATCTCTTCTGGAGCTGGGCAAGCTCCTCAGGCCATCTGGGACCCAGGCTTGTCTGGGATCCATGCCACACACCCAGTCCACACACCTGAAGATAGCCAGGAAAGCCAGAGGGGTTGTTCCCAAATCGTTTTCTCTTACCTGATGTCTTGTTAATCTTCTCAGAGGTATTTGCTTTGCCTGGGAGGCACAGCTGTTTCCCATGGTTCTGTGGGGCAGATGCTTCTGACACTCCCTTCCAATCATTTCCTTCCTCTGCTGGGTTCTTCGGCATGATCTTTATAATGTGAAGGTCACAGATAAACAGTATGAGTGACATTTCTATAGTGCTTTAGAGCTTACAAAGGGTCTTCACATGCATTACCTTAATCAATGTTCTCAACAATGCTGGGAGAGTTACACTTGCCTAAATAGGAGAAACCTGGGAGGGGAGGTAAGAAGGGAAAGGATTGGCCTAAATGAATGGGGTTTCCAGGGTTAGATTGGTTATCTTCACACTCTTTTAAGACTGACATTCTTGCAAACAGCAAAAATCTCCATGTAATTGAGAGTGTGACATACAGAAAATTTGGAGCATAGCGTTCTAAGAATTCACAGGTCTACAAAAGGAAGAGCTTCTATAAAATACAAGGGATCCCATATAAGCTTGTAGACAGCTGCTGGGAGAGTAAATGTAAAGACATAGAGAGGGGACAAAACACTGCTGGGAAAGATGGTGTGGGGAGATGAATACAGGGAAGGGAGAGGGAAAGAAATGGTTTGCTGAAATTAATCCAGGCAGCAAAGAAAGCAGTACCAGATATGGCATACCACCCTACCGAGGCACCACACTGAATGTGGAATTCAGTGAGGTGGTACCCATATCAATCCTTATTGCATTGGGATGGGTCACTGCCCAACAGTCTTAAGCTACATTTATTCAGCTTCCTCACTTATGAAATAGTGAACAATACATGTAAAATAGGCTAAGGGAAAGTTCTCTCTGAGCTTATAAACACTGTTTAAATGTAGTAATAATAACAATTAATACGTTTCATGATCCTTCTTTGAATTTGGCCTCCATACTGGCAACCCAATCTCAGATCCCTTTACTCTCTAAATCGGAGTTGAATATGCACTTGTGGGGCCACTAATTCAGGGGCCTCCAAGGAATCCCCTGGGCTGGGACTGGGGCTGCTTGGATGCACCCGGTATAGACAAAGCCCTCAAGGAGCTCACAGTAGGGAGGGGCCAGCAGTCAAACCGATTCCTAAGCCATGTGAGTGGCCCCAGTAACGGATCAGAGGCCAGCTGGTCCTTCCTGTTGCGAGAGTGGGTGTCTCATGGGAAGCACCAGCAGGCCCTATGGGGTAAAGCAGTGAGCAACATCTGAACTTCATAAACAAATGCAAACATGAATGAGCTTAAAAGAACTTGGAGCTCTGGATTAGACTACCACTGCCACTGCACCTCAGGAAAATTCTTTAACATCTCTGTACCCCGATAGCCTCATTTTATTATTATTTTGCTGATAACTATGATCTAAAACATGAGCTGTGATTCTTTACTTCCATTTCATGGACCAGGAGTCTCGAGCTCAGAGAACTTAGAAGATTTGTGCTAAGTCACATGGCTTTTGTGTGGATGACAACTGAAATGTATGAGACGTTATTATTTGAAGATAATAATAGAAACAACGTCATAGAGGTATTCTTAAGGATTAAATAATCTATGTAACCTGCTTAGAATATCTGGCATCACTATGAAAACAAAAGAAGTATTAAGGATTACAACTGTTAGTGTTATCAAGCCATCAGTGCTACATCAGGTGTTGTGATAGACATGGGAAAAAGGCGGCAGTGAGAGCATTTTTGATATTCTCCCACTCTTACCAGTTTTCACATCCATGGAGGGACAACGCTTCTCTGGTCATTTAGATTTGAGAGATACTCACCTTCAGGAAGATTCTCTGGAGCCTGCCGAAAGTCATCTGAAGACATTTAACTGAAAGAGAACACATCAGAATTTTTCTTTGTTGGTAAAGATTTCCAAAAAGTGCTGGGATTACAGGCCTTAGCCACTGCGCCCAGCGTTGTCTAAGCTATTGAAAATTTGTTACAGCTGCAGTAAAAAATGAATGCATATAGAAACATTTATTAGTGAAACAAAATAGAAAGTCAAGAAACAGACTAATCTATACACAAATTTCAGCATGCATTTTCAAACAGTGGGCAAAAGATGATGCGTTGTATAATAAATGATTGCTTGACAAGTGTCTATCTATTTGAAAAAATAAAGATTAAATCCTTACTTTAAACCACATAAAATCATAAATTCTAAAAAATCAGTTACTTAAACGTGAAAATGTGAAGTCATAAAGAACTAGATGAAAATTTAGGAAAATATTACAGTGTAAGACATCTTGAGGTGTCATAAGCACTTCCTGATATTACACTAAGGCTATGAACAATGAATCTGACATAAAGATGTAAAAATTAAAGTGTCATCTAATTCAAAAGATACCACAAACAACTGTTTAAAAAGGCAAATGTTGGGGAAATTGGTGAAGCATCCGCAATAAATTAACAGTAACCATCTCTAATATATAACAAAGCTTTTGCATATCAATAAGAGAAACTGGAACAACCCAATGAAAAAATGTGTTCAGGCATGGCACTACTTTATCATATAGCAGAAAAGGATTATGAAATAGAAAGTATGAAATGAAAATAATAAAGGGAATGGAGGATAGATCCCAGAAGTTTCAACGTTCATCCAATAGAAGTTGCAGAGGTAGAGAATAGAAAGACTGGACCAGGCGCCGTGGCTCACGCTTGTAATCCCAGCCCTTTGGAGGCCGAGGCAGGCGCATCACCTAAGGTCAGGAGTTTCTGACCAGACTGGCCAACATGGCGAAACCCCATCTCTACTGAAAATATAAAAATTAGCCCGGTGTGGTGGTGGGAGTCTGAAATCCCAACTATGTGGAAGCCTGAGGCAGGAGAATCACTTGAACCTGGGCGGCAGAGGTTGCAGTGAGCTGAGATTGTGCCACTGCACTCCAGCCTGGATGACAGAGCAAAACTCCGACTCAAAAAGGAAAAAAAAAAAAAAAAAAAAAAAAAAAGAATAGAAAGACTGTAGAGAAGGCGGTACTTGAAGAAATAATGTTCTAGGATTTTCTCAACTGAACAAACACATGAATCTTCAAACTGAAAAAAGTCACCTAGTTCTGAACCTGATTAACACACAGGCGCACACACACATAGACACACACACACACACACACACACACACACACACACACACATACACACACACTCCCTAGGAGTAAAATTTCTAGGATAAAGATAAAATCCTGAAAGGCCCCATAGAGAAAGAGAGAAAAGAGAATGCAATGGAGAAGCTTTTCAAGGAGCTGATTAAAGATAACTTTGGGTCAGGCACAGTGGCTCACGCCTGTAGTCCCAGCACTTTGGTAGGCCAAGATGGGAGGATAGCTTGAGCTCAGGAGATTGAGATCAGCCCGGCCAACAAGGAAAAACCCATCACTACAAAAAATACAACAAGTAGCCAGGTGTGGTGCCACGTGCCTCTAGTCCCAGCTGAGTCCGGGAGGTGGAGATTGCTGTGAGCCGAGATGGTGCCACTGCACTCCAGCCTGGGTGACAGAGCCAGACACTGTCTCAAAGAACAAAACAAAACAAAAACAAACAAAAAAAAGTTGAACCTAGATATCTATATACAGCCAGGATAATCCAGAATGAGGGAAAAAATATTTCAGAAAATTCATGACACATATACCCTTCAGAAATCATTATTGGTATACAGGTCTATGAGAAGAGAAAAGTAAATTTAAGAGGAAGGAGGTGATTTTAATAAGCAATGATGAGAAGAAAACTAGTTAAATTTATTAAAAAGTGTAAACTTTTGATTGTAAACTTAAAAAATTATAGTCTTGAAATAAAATTCCAGGTGTTATAAACATGGAAGATGGGAGGAAGGACAAGAAAAAAAAGAGAAGTTCTTTTGGTGTTCAAGGAATGTAGACAGATGTTTATGAATGATAGAACGGTAGAATGGTAAAAGGCACTAGCATTAAATTTTGTTTTATTTTAGACAGGGCCCACTCTGATGCCCAGGCTAGAGTTCTGTAGCACAGTCATGGCTCACTGTAGCCCCAGCCTCTTCAGCTCAAGTGACCCTCCTGCCTCAGCCTCCCATGTAGCTGGGACTACAGGTGTGCATCACCATGCCTGGGTAACTAAAAAAAATTTTTTTTTGGTAGAGACAGGGTCTTGCTATGTTGCCCAGGCTGACCTTGAACTCTGGACCTCGAGCAATCCTCCCACATCAGCCTCTCAAAGTGGTGGGATTATAGGAGTGAGTCACTGTGCCCCATTAAAGCTAGTATTTTAGAGTACAAACTCTGGAACCAGACAGCTTGGGTTCAGTTTCTGGCTTCTCAACTTATTAAGCTATGTGACCTTGTGTAAGTCATATAACCTTTCTGTGTCTCAGGCTTCTCAAGAGTAAACTGGGGATAACCACACTATCTAGCTCATTTGATTGCTATGATTAAATGGGCAAATACACATAAAGCACTTAGAATAGTGCCTGTCATGTGGTTAAGTTAGTATATATATTTTAGTTGTTGTTAGTAATAACTTCAAATTACTTTTAAAATGTAAAGGCATATCTGGTTCAAGAAGAAGATGGTGAACCAGGAATAGCTGCTGGCTTCCTTCCCAAACCAAACCCTGCAGATGCCACAGAAGAGGTGGGAAGTGGTTGGAGTTCAGAACAGTTCCCAGTAACAAAACCCTTGATGGTTTGGCCCCACTGGGGGATGAGATGGCTTAGAGTGGGAAAAGGTCAGAGGCCACAGATGGAGGATCAGTCCAGGTGGAGCTTTCTAAGTTGCATTCTTTTTTTCTCCTTGTTTTCTGGATGGCTTATTACCTGTTCTGTAAACATATAGAGCAGACACTTGGCAGGGCTGGCCCAGTGCTAGCCCAAAGTGGCCTGATAACATTAAAGAATAAGGGGCTTGGGAAGCTCCTAGAAAAAGTGCAGACTCATCAAAGCTGGCCAGTAACTGAACATTCCTTTCCTACCTGTCCCTCTGCCCTCTGAGCTGGGCGATTACAACCAATATCATCCACCCGTAGACTCCCTCCACGCTGTAAGGCAGAAATCCTGTAAGGGTCTCTGGGGGCTCAGAGGCTAGGGACTGGAAAGAATTGGCTCAGCTCAGCTCTAGAGGCTCCGTATTCTATGACTTATCAATCCAGAAACCCTGAAACTCACGTGGAGTGTCTGGGCTTACACACCTTCCCAGGAACAAAGAGTTATATAGAAAAACTATCGCATAGGCCAGGCGCGGTGGCTCACGCCTGTAATCCTAGTACTTTGGAAGGCAGAGGCGGGAGGATAACCTGAGGTCAGGAGTTTGAGACCAGCCTGGCCAACATGGCGAAACCCCATCTCTACTAAAATTAGCTGTGTGTCGTGGTGCATGCCTGTAACCCCAGCTACTCAGGAGGCTGGGGCAGTGAGGTGAGACCACACCATTGCACTTCAGCTTGGGCAACAATAGTGAAACCGTAAAAAAAAAAAAAAAAAGACCGGGCACTGTGGCTCACGCCTGTAATCCCAGCACTCTGAGAGGCTGACGCGGGTGGCTCACCTGAGGTCAGAATTTCAAGATCAGACTGGCCAACATGGTGAAACCCCGTCTCTACTCAAAATGCAAAATTCGCCTGGCACAGTGTCACACGCCTGTGGTCCCAGCTATTCAAGGGGCTGAGGCAGGAGAATTGCTTGGACTCAGGAGGCAGAGCTGCAGTGAGCCAAGATGGAGTCACTGCACTCCAGCCTGGGTGAAAGAACAAGACTCCATCTCAAATAAATAAATAAAAAAAAACCTATTAGATAGGTTGGATACGAAAACATTAATTGCTCAAATAAATAATTCAGTGAAATAGATTGTATATTAAAACGGATATAGTTGAAAAAGCAATTACTGAGCTGAGGAAGTGAGTCTAAAGAATTCATAAAAGTAATCGGTAATGGATAGAGATGAAGTAAATGAAAGAAAAGTTAATTAATAGGGAGGATAGAAGAATAAATTTTGAAACACATCTAATAGTAGCCTTATGAAAACAGAGTATAGCCATTAAAAAGGACAGTGTACTTAAAAATTAATGAATGAGAATTTCTCAGATTTAGACAAATGTCTTAAGATTTAAAGGGGTCATCGTACAAACGCACATACATACACACAGGAACAGTGAAATAAAAAATTGTGAAAGACAAAGAAAAAATATTTTTAAAAAGATCTGAGAGAAATAGCAGGTTACTTACAAAGGAAAAATATTTAAACCTTCATCGGGTCTCTCAAACACCACACTGGAGGCAAGGATACAATAGTGTAATAACTCCAAAGTGTTGAACGAAAGGATTTTTTTTTTTTGAGAGAGTCTCGCTTTGTCGCTCAGGCTGGAGTGCAGTGGTGTGATCTGCCTCCCAGTTTCAAGCAATTCTCCTCCTCAGCCTCCTGAGTAGCTGGGGCTACAGGCGCACACCGCCACACCAGGCTAATTTTTGTAGTTTTAGTAGAGATGGGGTTTCACCATGTTGGCCACGCTGATCTCGAACTCCTGACCTGAGGTGATCTGCCCGCCTTGGCCTCCCAATGTGCTGGGATTATAGGGGTAAGCCACTGCACCCAGTGAAAGAAAGGAATTTCTATATTTGGTGGAGTAAGGCAATGTCAGGCATATAACACTTCAGGAGATTGAAGACACAGGGAAATGTTAAAGCAAACAAATATTTATTGCACTTACTAAACACTGTAAGGAAGGGCCAGCTGCAGTGGCTCATGCCTGTAATCCCAGCATGTTGGGAGCCCAAGGCAAGAGGATTGGTTGAGCCCAGGAATTCAAGACCAACCTGAAAACGTGACAAAACCCCCTCTCTACAAAAAATACAAAAATTAGACGGACATATCATGTTCCTGCTTCTGTAGATCATTTAAAAAAAAAAATACCTGGGTGTGGTGGTGCGTACCTGTAGTCCCAGCTACTGGGGAGGCTGGGGCAGGAAGATTGATTGGGCTCTGGAATTTGAGGCTGCAGTGAGCTAGGATTGGGTCACTGCACTCTAGCCTGAGTGACAGAGTGAGACTTTGTCTCTGAAAGTAAAAGAAAGATTGTAAGGACGACTTTACTCAGAGGGGGGACTACTGTGATAGGCACAGGGACCACTGCAATGGGGTCTTGCGGTGGGAGAGTGATATTGGGATCGACTTCAACTTCACCAAGGACAAGTGCCGATTTGTAGTCAGGGAGTAAGAGCGGGGGGTCAGAAAATGGGAAATTACTTGGAGGAAAACTCAGGTGTGCAGGGGGATTCTGGACAAACTGACTTGACAGGATTTTTGCTGAAACAGGCTAAATGGGCAGAGTTCCTGGATGAAGGACAGAGCCCGAGGTTGGGACCTAGTGAGAAACAGGACTCAGAGGAGCCCCACTCAAGTTTGGTCAAAGGAGAGTGTCTCTGTCTGAAAGCAAAAGCAAGAAAGTCAACAGCAGTAAAATGAATGGATCACAAAGGAGAATTTTTGTGCGTTGCTAAGCAGGACTCTGCTTTAATCGTTGTAAGAGTTGATTATGTGAAGTGAGTCGTTCTTAGTTTTTTTTAAGTTCTTATTTGCAGAGGAAGCCTTCAGGTACTATGCTTCAGAGAGAACAGGTTGTAACATTTTTTTTTTTTTGAGATGGAGTCTCGCTATGTCGCCAGGCTAGAGTGCAGTGGCTCCTTCTCCGCTCACTGCAACCTCCGGCTCCCGGGTTCAAGCGATTCTCCTGCCTGAGCCTCCTGAGTAGCTGAGACTACAGGCGCGTGCACTACGCCCAGCTAATCTTTTGTATTTTTAGTAGAGACGGGGTTTCACTGTGTTAACCGGGATGGTGTTGATCTCCTGACCTCGTGATCCGCCCTCCTCAGCCCCCTAAAATGCTGGGATTACAGGGGTGCGCCACCAGGCGCGGCCAACATGTTTCTTATCACGCTTCAAGTCTGTGTTGATGTTGATGCCAGAGAGGTATAATGAGGCATGCCTGACCCCCCACTTCCTGTCATGGCCTGAAACCGTCTCTCCAGTTAAATTTTAAAAGAGCCCTGGCTTAGGAGGACGTCTATTCAGATGGTTGGGGGCAGGGGGCTTAGGATTTTATTTTGGATTTACAAGTCCTATAAGGTAAAACTGCATAAATTTTAAAGAACAAGTCTTGTGCTTGATGTATGGACCACAGAAAAAGTCCACCAAACTGTCCAATGCCATAACCAGAGACATTTGAATGACAAATCAGGATGAGAGGTTGATGTTTCCACACTGTAGACAGTTTTTCCCAAGATGCCAGAATAAGTCTTCCTATCACAATGAGACTATTACCCCCTGAATGTCTACATTTTTCACTTGACAGAACCTGACCCCCAAATCCTTTCCTTCACCTAGTGGTCCCTTTTATAGAGTTGGCACTCTGCTTTACTTCAACCCAGTCCTAATATGCTACTCAAAGACTATAAGAGGTCTCATTCAATTGCCCCATAGTCTTTAGATTTGTTTAGCTGGTGGCCCCTAGGCTTGGGATCCTCGTTCAAAACCATTGTACAAACTAAATTTACTAAACAATTGCTAATTATAGCTGAGTACAGTGGCTTAGGCCTGTAATCCCAGGACTTTGGGATGCCAAGGCAGGCAGATCACTTGAGGTCAGGAGTTGGATACCAGCCTGGCCAACATGGTGAAACCCCGTCTGTACTAAAAATACAAAAATTAGCCGGGCGTAGTGGTGGGCACCTGTAATCCAAGCTACTCAGGAGGCTGAGGCAGTAGAATCACTTGAACCTGGGAGATGGAGGTTGCAGTGAGCAACCTTGCTCACTGCAGTGGCTGGATCGTACCACTGCACTCCAGCCTGGGCGACAGAGCAAGACTCCGTCTCAGAAAACAAAACAAAAACAAAAACAAAAACCTAATAAACACAGTTAAGAAACTTAGAAGAAAATCCCCGTTTTTTAGACTGATTATTTAAAAGATCGAGAAAAATAGATCAACCTGTTAAGAAAACCTATTTCAAACCTAGAGGAGCAGACTCGCCCTGCTTCAGTTCACCCTTGACACTAATGTTCGCTTTTTAGAAAAATTAATAAACCATTTCTTTTCAATCCCAACCAATCTGATCATATATAAGACTCCCTTCCCAAAGCTCATCCTTCATAAACGTCAACAATGTGCGTAGACATTCCATTGTGTTTTTACCCCCAGTCTTAATTCTATAATTTTTCATTTTTATATTGGACTCCAATCCAAGTGCTAACCAAGCCTGACCCTGTTTAACTTCTGAGATCAGACAAGGTTTGGCATATTCAGGTGGCATGGCCATAGACTTTTTTTTTTTTTTTTTGAGACCTAGTCTCACTCTGTTGCCAGGCTGGAGTGCAGAGGCGCGATCTCAGCTTGCTGCAACCTCTGCCTCCTGGGTTCAAGTGATTCTCCTGCCTCAGCCTCCCAAATAGCTGAAACTACAGGCAAGTCACCACGCCCAGCTCATTTTTGTATTTTTAGTAGAGTCAGAATTTCACCATGTTGTTCAGGATGGTCTCAATCTTTTGACATCAGGAACCACCCACCTCTGCCTCCCAAAGTGCTGAGATTACAGGCCTGAGCCACCGCACCTGGGCTAAACTATTTTTTTTATACTAAGGCAACCAATCATTTTATATTTTAGGATAAAAACATATTTATCACACAGACCACACAAAATTTTGTGATATAAAAATTGTTTTTTGTACATTTTGTATACGGAACTACATATACCAAGAACTTTTAATTTTTAGTAACCTTATTTGTTTTTTTTTTGAGATGGAGTCTTGCTCTGTTGCCCAGGCTGGAGTACAGTGGCGCAATCTTGGCTCACTGCAACCTCCACTTCCCGGGTTCCAATGATTCTCCTGCCTCAGGCTCCTGAGTAGCTGGGATTACAGGCGGGGGCCACCACACAGGGCTAACTTTTTACTTTTAGTAGAGACGGGGTTTCACCATGTTGGCAAAGCTGGTCTCGAACTCCTGACCTCGTGATCCATCCACCTCAGCCTCCCAAAGTGCTGAGATTACAGGCATGAGCCACCACGCCCAGCCATAACCTTAATTTTTAGTAAATATCTAGAAAGTAGTGTGGAATTGTTACATATTAACATCTCATGAATATCTATTTTATAATCTTTAAAAATATTTTTATAGAACCATTTTTCTTTTTGAGATGGAGTCTCGCTCTGTCGCCCAGGCTGGAGTGCAGTGGCGCAATCTAGGCTCACTGCAACCTCCGCCTCCCGGGTTCAAGTGATTCTCCTGACTCAGCCTCCCAAGTAGCTGGGAGTACAGGCGCCCGCCACCGTGCCCAGCTAATTTTTGTATTTTTAGTAGAGACGGGGTTTCACCACGCTGGCCAGGATGGTCTCGATCTCTTGACCTCGTGATCCACCCGCCTCAGCCTCCCAAAGTGCTGGGATTACAGGCGTGAGGCACCACGCCCAGCCAGAAAATTTTCAATGTAGAACAGGGCGTTTCATTAATGGATCCAAATATCTTTTGTGTTTTATAAAACTTAAGGGCCAAGAACAAACTTGTATTTGTGTTTAGCGATTTGTTTCAGCTGTTTTCTTAGTTGGAAATGATCCCGACATTTAATGAGTACCTATTACTTAATCTAACATAACTTTAATATTTCATCTTCATACGATAAGAGCAAGAGAAAAAAGATTTCCAATTACATGAAAAGTTCATTTATAAACATGTATCTCACATTTACCTCGTTTATTCATTTTTGACAATTATACCTAGATTTCTTATGAAAACTGACATATTAAACAAAGCCTGTTGGCCAGGTGAGGTGGCTCACTCCTCCCCATCCAGGGACTCTGCCCATTAAGCCTGTTTCAGCAAAATTCCTGTCAAGTCTGTTTAGCCAGAATCCCCCTGCACCTGATGTCTCCTCCAAGTAATTTCCCATCTTCTGACCCCACTCCTCCCGACCCTACTCTTGACTATAAATCCCCACTTGTCCTTGGTGGAGTCCAAGTCGATCCCAATATCTCTCCTACCACAAAAACCCATTGCAGTGGCCCATGTATATCTCATAGTACTCCACCTTCTGAGTAAAATCGTGCCTACGATCTTTTTTTTTAATTTTCAGAGACAAAGTCTCACTTTGTCACTCAGGCTAGAGTGCAGTGATCCAATCCTAGCTCACTGCAGCCTCAAACTCCAGGGCCCAAGCAATCCTCCTGCCCCAGCCTCCTGAGTGGCTGTGACTAGGGTACACATCACAACATGCAGTTTTTTTTTTTAAATTATCTACTGAGGCAGGAGAATTGCTTGGACTCGGGAGGCGAGGTGCAGTGAGCCAAGATCGCGCCACTGCACTCCAGCCTGGGCGACAGAGCCAGACTCCATCATAAATAAATAAAAAAATAAATAACCTATTGGATAGATTGGATAGGAAAACATTAACTGCTCAAATAAATAATTCAGTGAAATAGGTTGGATATTAAAACGGATATAGTTGAAAAGGCAATTGCTGACCTGAGTCTAAAGAATTCATAAAACTAATCGGTAATGGATACAGATGGAGTAAATGAAAGAAAAGTTAATTAATAGGGAGGATAAAAGAATAAATGTCAAAACACATCTAATGGTAGCCTTATAAGAAGAGAATATAGTCATCAAACAGGAGAGTGTACTTAAATAAGTAATGAAAGAGAATTTCTCAGATTTAGAAAAATGACTTAAGATTTAAAGGTATTATAAGTACACACACACACACAGGATCAGTGAAATGTAAAATTGTGAAAGAAAGAAAAAGT
The DNA here is from genome assembly GCA_021498465.1 of Hylobates pileatus. NCBI lineage: Eukaryota > Metazoa > Chordata > Mammalia > Primates > Hylobatidae > Hylobates > Hylobates pileatus. The sequence continues at coordinate 60,035,573 of CM038521.1, forward strand.
ATTTTTAAAACAATCAGAGAGAAATAGCAGGTTACTTACAGAGGAAAAATAATTAAACTGACATCGGGTCTCTCAAACACCACACTGGAGGCAAGGATACAATGGTGTAATAACTCCAAAGTGTTGAAAGAAAGGATTTTTTTTTTTTGAGACAGAGTCTCACTTTGTCACTCAGGCTGGAGTGCAATGACATAATCCTGGCTCACTGTAACCTCCGACTCTCGGGTTCAAGTGATTCTACTGCCTCAGCCTCCCAAGTAGCTGGGGCTACCTGTGCATACCACCACACCGGGCTAATTTTTGTACTTTTAGAAGAGACAGAGTTTCACCATGTTCGCCAGGCTGTTCTCCAACTCCTGACCTCAGGTGATCCCCCGGCCTTGGCCTTCCAAAGTGCTGGGATTACAGGCATGAGCCACCGCACCTGGCCTATCTGATAGTTTGTCTATATAACTCTTTGTCCCTGGGAAAAATGTGTCACCCCAGACACTACATGTGAGTTTCAGGGTTTCTGGATTGATAGGTCACAGGATACAGAGCCTCTAGAGCTGAGCTGAGCCAATTCTTTCCAGTTCCTAGCCTATTAGCCCCCAGAGACGCTTACAGGATTTCTGCCTTACAGAGTGCAGGGAGTCTACGGGTGGGTGATATTGGTGGTAGTCGTCTAGCTCAGAGGGCAGAGGAAGAGGTAGGAAAGGAATGCTCATTTACTGGCCAGCTTTGATGAGTCTGCACTTTTTTTAGGAGCTTCCCAAGCCCCTTATTCTAAAATGTTATCAGGCCACTTTGGGCTAGCAGTGGGCCAGCCCTGCCAAGTGTCTGCTCTATATGTTTACAGAACAGGTAATAAGCCTTCCAGAAAACAAGGAGAAAACAAGAATGCAACTTAGAAAGCTCCACCTGGGCTGATCCTCCATCTGTGGCCTCTGACCTTTTCCCACTCTAAGCCGTCTCATCCCTCAGTGGGGCCAAACCATCAAGGGTTTTGTTACTGGGAACTGTTCTGAACTCCAACCACTTCCCACCTCCTCTGTGGCATCTGCAATATTTGGTTTGGGAAGGAAACCAGCAGCTATTCCTTGTTCACCATCTTCTTCTTGAACCAGATATGCCTTTACATTTTAAAAGTAATTTGAATTCATTACCAAAAATAACTAGAAGTTTATACCACTTAACCCCATGACAGGCACTATTCTAAGTGCTTTACATGTATTTGCCCATTTAATCATAGCAATCAAGTGAGTTAGATAATGCGGGTATTCCCAGTTTACTCTTGAGTAGCCTGAGACACAGAAAGGTTATATGACTTTCACAAGGTCACATAGCTTAATAAGTTGAGAAGTCAGAAACTGAACCCAAGCTGTCTGGCTCCAGAGTTTGTACTCTGAAATACTAGCGTTAACTGGGCACAGTGACTCACTCCTGTAATCCCACCACTTTGAGAGGCAGAGGTGGGAGGATTGCTCGAGGACAAGAGTTCAAGGTCAGCCTGGGCAACATAGCAAGACCGTGTCTCTACCAAAAAAAATTAATTAGCCAGGGCTGGTGGTTCATACCTGAAGTCCCAGCTGCATGGGAGGCTGAGGCAGGAGGGTCACTTGAGCTGAGGGGGCTGGGGCTACAGTGAGCCATGATTGTGCTATGGAACTCTAGCCTGGGCATCAGAGTGAGGCCCTGTCTAAAATAAAACAAAATAAAATGCTCGTGTTTTTAACCATTCTACCATTCTATCATTCATTAGTATCTGTATCCATTCCTCGAACACCAAAAGAACTTCTCTTTTCTTTTCTGTCCCTCCTCCCATCTTCCATGTTTATAAAACCTGCAAATTTAGTTCAAGAATATAATTTTTTTAATTTACAATCTAAACTTTACACTTTTCAATAAATTCTAGTATTTTTCTCCTCACTATTGCTTATTGAAATCTCCTCCTTCCTCTTAAATTTACAACCTCTGCCTCCCGTGTTCAAGCGATTCTCCTGCCTCAGGTTCCCGAGTAGCTGAGACTACAGGCGCGTGCTACCAGGCCTGGCTATTTTTTTGTATTTTTATTAGAGACGAGGTTTCATCGTGGTGGCTAGGACGGTGTTGATCTCCTGACCTCGTGATCCGCCCTCCTCAGCCCCCTAAAGTGCTGGGATGACAGGCGTGAGCCACCACGCCCAGCCTAAAATTTGCCTTTTTAAACAGTTGTTTATGGTGTCTTTTGACTTAGATGATACTTTAATTTTTACATTTTTAACTATGTCAGATTAATTGTTTATAGCCTTGGTGTAATGTCAGGAATTGCTTCTGCCAATTCAAGATGTCTTACACTGTAATATTTTCCCGAATTTTCATCTATTTCTTTACGACTTCACATTTGCACATTTACGTCTCCGAACTTTTAGAATTTATTATTTCATGTGGTTCAGAGTAAGGATTCAATCTTTATTTTTTCAAATGGATAGACACTTGTCAACAATCCTTTATTATACAACCCATCTTTTGCCCACTGTTTGTTTGTTTGGAAATGCACGCTGAAGTTGGTATATAAATTAGTCTGTTTCTTGACTTTCTATTTTGTTACACTAATCTGTTTCTACGTATATTCATTTTTGATTGTTGCTGTAACAAATTGTCAATAGCTAAGACAACGCTGGGAGTGGTGGCTCACGCCTGTAATACCAGCACTTTGGAAGGCCGAGATGGGCGGATCGCTTCAGGTCAAGAGTTCGAGACCAGCCTGGCCAACATGACAAAACACCGTCTCTACTAAAAATACAAAAATTAGCTGGGTGTGGTGGTGTGCGCCTGAAATCCCAGCTACTCGGGTAGCTGAGGCAGGAGAATCACTTGAACATGGGAGGTGGAGGCTGCAGTGAGCCAAGATCACCCCACTGATCTCCAGCTTGGGTGACACAAGTGAGACTCCATTTCAAAAAATATTTATACAGCTAAGACAACTTTTGAAAAAGAAGGTGGGAGGAATGGCTCTTTCATATTTCAATACTTCTTATATAGCTACAGGAATCAAGACTGTGTAGTACTGGGAGAAGAATAGACACATAGATCACTGGAACAAAATGGAGAACCTAGAAATAGCCCCACACTGATTTTTTACCAAGAGACAAAAAGAAGGAAGGATTGTCTGCTTAACAAATGGTGCTGGAGATGTTGTAGACATAGGCCAAAAAAAAATGACCTAATTTTCATACCTTTATACAAAAAAGTAACTCAAGTGGATCACAGATTTAAATCTAAAATATAAAACTAAAAGAAAACTTTTACAAGAAAATATAGGAGAAACGTCTGAGATCTAGGGCACAGTGAACGGTTCAAAAAGCATAATCCATAAGGAAAAAAAATTAGATTTCATCCGATTTAAAACTTGCGCTCTGCAAGAAATCTTGTTAAAAGGATGAAAAAACAGGGTATGACCTGGGAGAGAATGTTTGCAAACCACATATCCAAGAAAGGACTCACATATATAATGGATATGTATACTACTCTCAAAACTCAGCGGTAGGCTGAGCGTGGTGGCTCACACTTGTAATCCCAGCACTTTGAAAGGTCGAGGTCGACGGAGGGCAGATCCCTTGAGGCCAGGAGTTCAAGACCAGCCCGGGCAACATGGCAAAAAACACATCTCTATTGAAATACAAAAATTAGACAGGCATGATGATGCATGCCTGTAATTCCAGCTACTCTGGAGGCTGAGGCACGAGAATCACTTGAAACGGGGAGGCGGAGGTTGGAGTGAACCAATATCGTGTCACTGCACTCCAGCCTGGGTAACAGAGCAAGACTCTGTCTCAAGAAAAAAAATAATAATAAAAACCTCAATGGTAAAAAATACAAACAAATAATCCAATTAGAAAATCATGAAAAGATATGAACATACATTTCACTGAAGAGGAAATAAGCAAATAAGCACATGAAAAGGTGTTCAACACTCATTTGCTTCACTAGATGCAAAATAACACCATGATGAGGTATCACTACACACTTACTAAAATAGCTAAAATAAAAGACATAGTGACAACACCAAATGGTGACAAGGATGCAGAGAAACTGGACACCTCATTAAATGCTGTTGGGAAGGTAAAATCTTACAACCCCTCTAGAAAGCAGTTTGGTAGTTTCTTATAAAACTAAACATGCAATGACCATACAATTCAACGATTACACTTCAGAGAAATTAAAATGTACGTCCATCCAGAAACTTGTACATAATTGTTCATAGCAGCTTTACCTGTAATAGCCAGTAGCTGGAAATAATCAATATGTCCTACAATAAGTGAACGGTCAAACTGTGGGACATCCATCCTGTGGAATACTCCTCAGTAATAAAAATGAACTATTGGCCGGGCACAGTGGCTCACCCTGTTACCCCAGCACTTTGGGAGGCCGAGGTGGGTGGATCATGACGTCAGGAGTTCAAGACCAGCCTTGCCAATATGTTGAAACCCCATCTCTACTACTAATACAAAAATTACCCGGGCGTGGGGGCACGCACCTGTAGTCACAGCTACTTGGGAGGCTGAAGCTGGAAAATCGCTTGCACCTGGGTGGTGGAGGTTGCAGTGAGCCGAGACACTGCACTCCAGCCTGGGCAACAGAGTGAGACTCCATCTGAACAACAACAACAACAACAATGAACTATTGATACACAAATATCAATATCTTGGAGGACTCTCCATGGAATTATGCTGAGTGAAATAAGCCCCTGAAACATTATATACTATAAGATTTCATTTGTACAGCATTGTAGAAAAGACAAAATTGTGGAAATGAAAGACAGATTAGTGGTTGCCAGGGTTAGGGATGGTGGATGGGACGAGAGTGAGTATCACTAAAAATGAGTAGCACAAGAGATAGCATTATGGTGATGGAAATGTTCTGTACCTTTTTTTTTTTTTTTTTTTTTCTGAGAGGGATTCTCACTCTGTCACCTAGGCTGTAGTGCAGTGGCATGATCTTGGCTCGCTGCAACCTCTGCCTCCCCGGTTCAAGCGATTCTCCGGTCTCAGCCTCCCACGTAGCTGGGAATACAGGCGTATGCCACCATGCCCGGCTAATTTTTGTATTTTTAGTAGAGACGGGGTTTCTCCATGTTGGCCACGCTAGTCTTGAACTCCTGATCTCAAGTAATCTGCCCACCCCGCCCTCCCGAAGTGCTGGGATTACAAGCGTGAACCACTGCACCCGGGCATGTTCTGTATCTTTTTTTTTTTTTTTCTGAAATATAAGCTTTATGTTAAATTTAAAGAAATATTAAAAATAAACATTTTTTAACAAATTATAATCAAGCACTCAAAACAATTTAGGAATGTTAAACACTAATTCTTAATTGAAAATAATGACATCCATAGAATACATCCTGGTGTTGGCCAACATGACGTTTACTTAATATTAGTATTTTATACATACTTAACCATTCATCCTTCCCAAAATTCAATGATAACAGTGATTTGACTTTATAAGGTGAAGTCTTTTATGTAATTCCCTAGAGATAACTTTTTCAAATACAAAGCATTTATACCAGCAAGGAAATTATACAAACATATATAAAGTATACTGAAGGACGTAATTTAAATGCTGTCTGTATATATAGATATGTTTAACCTTAGAAAGTACACAACACATCAAAACACTTTCACAGAATATAGATGCCATTGCATGCTCTTACTTACGTTACAAAGCAAACAGCAGCTTCATAAACGTTGTTCTACTATGTATTAACTGAAAAAAATAGATACTCCACAAAAAGGTGTTGAAGACACATGGAGTGGAACGTGCCCGCATTAAGAGCAGAGCTTTTGCAAGACCACCTGTCTCCAGCCGGCTCCCAGGGACCACTGAAAACAGCTGCTGCCCTCAGAAAGACAAGAAGGTTTTGTTACTGATTTCACTGGACTCACGAATCTCATCCCCCTTGACCACCAGCAGAGGCAAAACCTGATGATGTCGCCATGGGTTGGCTTGGCCAGAAGTGGATAATCTTGAAGTCGTAGACACACTTTCCAAGCATCACAATCTTTGGTTTCTTTAATAACAATAGAAATTAATAATTCTTTTCCTCCCGGGCACAGTGGCTCACGCCTGTAATCCCAAAATTTTCGGAGGCCGAGGTGGGTGCATCACCTGAGGTCAGGAGTTCAAGACCAGCGTGGCCAACATGGTGAAAGCCAGTCTGTACTAAAAATATGAAAATTAGCTGGGCATAGAGGTGCATGCCTGTAACCCCAGCTTCTTAGGAGGCTGAGGCAGGAGAATCGCTAGAACCCAGCAGGCAGAGGTTGCAGTGAGCCAAGATCGCACCATTGCATCCTGGGCAACCAGAGTGAACCTCTGACTCTAAATACATACATACATGCATACATACACACAATAATTCTTTTCCTCTTATGGCAGTTACAGCATCAGAAGGTAGCTTCATGGGTTCATTTCTCAAGATAATACCCATTTTTTCTGTATTTTCAGCAAGGTTTTCTTCTTCTAAAACCTCAAGGGCTGTGATGACCACTCGGCAGCCTAGTGGATTGCTACCCTATGTGGACCCATGTTCCCCTGGCTTAATGGTCAGCATTATGCCATCGTCCCACAGCACTGCAGACACAGAGTATCAGCCCCCAGAAAAGGCCTTTCCAAGGAGGACTATATCAGGTCTGACATTTTCATGATCAACAGCCAGCCATCTACCAGTTCTGGCCAATCCTATCTGTATTTCAGCAGCAATGAACAGAACCAAGCTGGGAGCACGAGGTGGGATGAGGGTAAGTTAATATACCACAAAGCTTACTGTTTTTATGGAGATTCAGCTGGTTCGTTCTTTCTTTCTTTCTTTCTTTCTTTCTTTCTTTCTTTCTTTCCTTCTTTCTTTTCTTTCTTCTTTCTTTCATGCGTGTATGTATTTATTTATTTGACAGTCTTGCTCTGTCGCCCAAGCTGGAGTGCAGTGGTGTCATCTCAGCTCAATGCAACCTCCGCTTCTCAGGTTCAAATCATTGAGTGAGCCCAGAAGGTCAAGACCAGCCTGGGAAAATACCAAAAGGCAGGGTGGTGCATGCCTGTAGTCCCAAGGCCGAAGCGGGAGGATTGCTTGAGCCCAGGAGGTAGGGACCAGCCAGGACAACATAGCAAAATTGTCTCTACTAGAAAAATTAAAAATATTAGATGGGGCGGGGTGGTGTGAGCCTGTAGTCACCAGGCTGAGGCCGGAGGATTGCTTGAGCCCGGGAGGTCGAGGCCAGCCTGGCCAACATAGATAAACCCCATTTCTACTAACAACAAGAACAACAAAAAACATTGTGTGGGTGGGATGGCTCACTCCTGTAGTTCCGAGGCCAAGGTGGGAGGATTGCTTGAGCCCGGGAGGTCAATACTAGCCTGGTCAACGTAGCGAAATCCTGTCTTTCTTATAAATAAATAAATAAATAAAATAAAAATGAGCAGGGCAGAATGGCACACTCCTGTAGTCCTGAGGCCGAGGTGAAAGCATCACTTGAGCCCAGGAGATTGAGGCCAGCCTGGGCAACATAGCGAAACCTGGTTTCTACTAAAGAAAGAAACAAACAAAGAAGCAAAAAAGAAAAATAGCGTGGGCAGGGTGGTGCATGCCAGTAGTCCCCAGGCCAAGGCGGGAGGATCCCTTGAGCCCAGGCCGACATAGCGAAACCGAGTTTCCACAAAAAAATAAAAAACCTAAAGCATGGGCCGGGTGGTGCATGCCTGTAGTCCCGAGGCCGTGGCGGAAGGATCCCATGAGCCCAGGCGGTTGAGGTTAGCCTGGTCAACATAGCGAAACATGGTTTCTACTAAAAAAAAAAAAATAAAAATAAAAGCATGGGCAAGGTGGTGCATGCCTGTAGTCCCGAGGCTGAGGCGAGAGGATCACTTGAGCCCAGGACGTCGAGACCAGCCTGGCCAACACAGCGAAACCGTCTCTTTTAAAAAATCAAAAAACAAAAAATATTAGCGGGGCTGGGGTGGTTCCCGCCTGTAGTCGCGAGACCGAGGTGGGAAGATTGGCCAAGGTGGATGTAACCAATACCGCAATCACATCCCATAAGTAAATACATTTTCGTCTCTCCAGGGCTACAGGTAAAAGATGGTAATTGTGCACACCACACTTAGATTCCCTTTCAAAAATGTAATCAGAGTTTGGAGGGCCTTGGACTGTTTTTTCAGTGGTAACAGATACAGAAGCCACTGAAGAATGAAAGCCACGACTAAGTACAGCAAAGCTCTGCAAATGTGCTAGTCTGGAAAACATTGTGTCTTTCAAGCAGAAAAATCACAGATCCGACTATATTTTTCTTCTCGCTGTTCAGACTAGAATCCAGATGTTTAACCCGAGATCCAGGGACGGTCTTCAGAGAGTTCAAAATCTCCTGACGGTGCCTGAGGACCACCCACTTTGACGCAGTGGCAACAAAGTGTTGCTGGAGGAGGAGACAATATTGTGCAATGTCACTGCGCAAGGATGATGGACCAATCAGGGCAGTTAGTGAACTCCATCTGGCCAATCCGAAGTCAGAACAGTAGGCGGGATAAGCGAAGCTGATGTGGCGTCTATCATTCTAGCCACCAGGGACAGAAACTTCTCAAACTGGGGGCAGAGGCACTGATTTTCCCGCCTAAAGCATCCACCGGGATTGGCTGCTTTAAGTTCAGAGTACGCATGCTCTGACTTTCTCTCTCTTTCGATTCTTCCATACTCAGAGTACGCACGGTCTGATTTTCTCTTTCGATTCTTCCAAAATCAGAGTAAGCATGCGCTGATTTTCTTTTTCCGTTCTTCCTACCCCTCCCCTCCTCCGCGGTGCATTTGTTATCTAGTTTTAATAAGGAGTGTATGTGAGGCAGGTCGCCATCTCAAATCTTTCCTGTCAGTTTCCAACTTTTTCAGGTATGGGATTTTTCCTGGGAACTCTAGTAACTTAACAAATTTGGGCCGGGTACGGTGGCTCACGCTTGTAATTCCAGCAGTTCTGGAGGCCACAGCTGGTGGATCACTTGAACCCACGAGGCGGAGGTTGCAGCGAGCCCTGATCACACCACTGCATCCCAGCCTGGGCAACAGAGAGAGACCATGGCTCAAAAAAAAAAAAAAAAAAAAAAAAAACTCACTCAAATCTTTCCTCCTGGGATCAAGTGATCCTCTCGCGTAGGCCTTGGGACTACAGGCGCACACCACTCTGCTTCTGTTAATGTGTGTGTGTGTGTTTGTTGTTGTTGTTGTTGTTTTAGTAGAGATGGTTTCGGTATGTTGGCCAGGCTGGTCTCAAGCTCATGGGCTGACGCGATCTTCCCTCCTTCGCCTCCCAAAGTGCTGGGATTACAGGCGTGAGCCACTACACCTGGCTGATTGCTGCACCTTGAAACTCCCCACATTCTGTCTAAGTGATGGCGGGCTCTTGTAGTCTCAGACATTCTAGCTCTCTTCTTCTAATAATTTACAAATCATCCAGTAATAGCCTCTAAATCCTTTCATATTAGCCATGCTCATTTCTCTTCAACAGAACAGAACCCCCCATCCCTCTGCCTGATCAGATCCATCACCAGAGAGGCCATGTTATCTCTGGGACTCATTTCCCTTCCTTTATTTATTGAGTGGGGGTGTCAGAACACCCCCACTCAATAAAATTACACAGTCACATCCCTGCCTCCCCAAACAAGGCTCTGTACGTCTTTCAGGGTAAGCCTAGCTCCAGGGAAACTGCTAACAACATTAGCCAACCCCCTCCCAAAGACTCAAGGCTGCTTTGCCCGTAGGAAACCTGTCATCCCCTATCAATACTTCTCCCAGAGACCCCTGGCTCCCTGTTTTCATCTGACTTCTCCCCATGTCATTACTCAGGGACAGATAAGATCCGGATGGAGAAATGCAGCACTCTCCCAGCAGCTGTCTACCAGCTTATATGGGATCCCTTGTATTTTATAGAAGCTCTTTCTTTTCTAGAGCTTGTGAATCTTAGAATGCTATTCTCCAAATCTTCCGTATGCCAAACTCTCAATTAAATGGAGACTTTTGCTTTTTGCAAGAATGTGAGTCTTAAAAGAGTGTGAAGATAAGCATTCTAGCCCTGGAAACCCCATTCATTTAGGCCATTCCTTTCCCTTCTAACCTCCCAGATTTCTCCTAATTTAGGCCTGTGTAACTCTCCCAGTCTTGTTGAGAACACTGAATAAGCTAATGCATGTGAAGACCCTTTGTAAGGTCTAAAGCACTATAGAAATGTCACTCATACTGTTTATCTGTGACCTTCACATTATAAAGATCATGCCCAAGAAGCCAGCAGAGGAAGGAAGTGGTTGGAAGGGAGTGTCAGAAGCATCTGCCCCACAGAGCCATGGGAAACAGCTGTGCCCCCCGGGAAATCCAAGTACCTCTGAGAAGATTCACGAGACATCTGGTAAGAGGAAACAATTTGGGAACAACCCCTCTGGCTTCCCTGGCTATGTTGAGGTGTGTGGACTGGGTGTGTGGCATGGATCCCAGACAAGCCCGGGTCCAGGCTGGGCTGAGGAGCTTGCCCAGCTCCAGATGAGATGTTAGACGTGACCTCCAGAGACACAGACTGGAGTTCTCATCCATAGAAAAACCACGTGACTTGGGGCAAGTCTTCCAAATTTTCTCAGCTCCAGATTCCTGGTCCATAAGATGGAAATAAAGAATCATAGTTCATAGATTGTTTGGAGGCATTAAATTTAATCTAGAAGGCCTGATGACATGAACGGTGCTCAGGCGATTCTATCTGTGATAACCTGGGATCATATCTTACTCAGCTCAATGCCTGTTACCCAGTACAGGTGTACTTCAGAGATATTGCAGGTTCGGTTCCAGACCACTGCAATAAAGTGAGTCACACACGTTGTTTTTTTGGTTTTGCAGTGCATACAAACATTATGTTTACACTATACTGCAGTCTACTAAGAGTGCAATAGCATTATGTCTAAAAATGTACATACCTTAATTTTAAACTAATTCATTGTTAAAATGCTAACAATCTTCTGAGCCTTCAGTGAGTCACTCTTTTTGCTGGTGGAGACTCTTGCTTGGGTCAGCTGCCGGCTGATCAAGGTGGTGGCTGCTGAAGGGTGGAGTGGCTGTGGCAGTTTCTTAAAAGAACACAACAGTGAAATTTGCCACATCGATTAGCTCTCCCTTTCATGAAGGGTTTCTCTGTAGTATGTGATGCTATTGGACAGCATTTTACCCACAGGAAAACTTCCTTCAAAGTTGGAGTCAATCTCCTCCAGCTATGAAAGTCCTAGATGGCATCTGCTTCCAATAGAAGGCTAGTTTATCTACATTGAAAATCTGTTGTTTGGTGTAGCCACCTTCATCAGTGATCTTAGCTGGATCTTCTGGATAACGTGCTGCAGCTTCTCCATCAGGGTTTGCTGCTTCACCTTGCACTTTTAAGTTATGGAGATGGCTTCTTTCCTTGAACCTCATGAACCACCCTCTGCTAGCTTCACACGTTTCTCCTGCAGCTTCTTCACCTCTCTCAGCTTTCATGGACTGGAAGAGAGTTCTGGTCTTGCTCTGAATTAGACTTTGGCTTAAGGGAATGTTGTGGATGGTTTCGTCAAATATCCTGACCACTCAAACTTCCTCTATTTCAGCAGTAAGGCAGTTTTGCTTTCTTCTTCGTGTGTTCACTGGAGTATTAGTATTATAATTTCCTTCAAGAACTTCTCCTTTGCATGCACAGCTTGGCTGTTTGGTGCAAGAGGCCGAGCTTTCAGCCCATCTTGGCTTTCAGCAGGCCTTCCTCACTAAGCTTAGCCATTTCTAGCTTCTGATTTAAAGTGAGAGACATGCGACCCTTCCTTTCATTTGAATACTTAGCGGCCATTATAGGGTTGTTAATCGTCCTAATTTCAGTATAGGTGTGTCTCAAGAAATAGGGAGGCCCAAGAAAAGGAGGAGAGATGGGGAACAGCTCATCGGTGGAGCAGTCAGAAGACACAAAACATTAAGCGATTAAGTTTGTCATCTTCTATGGGTGCAGTTCCTGGTACCCACCCCCCAAACAATTACACAGAACAGGGTGATTATAGTCAATAGTAACTTCATTGTACATTTTTTAGAAACTAGAAGAGTGTAACTGGATTGTTTGTAACACAAGGGTAAATGGTTGAGGGGATGGATACCCTATTTTCCCTGATGTGATTATTACTCATGGCATGCGTGTATCAAAACATCTCACGTACCCCATAAGTACACCTACTGTGTACGCACCAAAATAAAAAACACGGACGGGCGCTGTGGCTCACGCCTGTAATCCCAGCACTTTGGGAGGCTGAGGCAGGCCGATCACAAAGTCGGGAGATCGAGACCATCCTGGCTAATGCGGTGAAACCCCATCTCTACTAAAAATACAAAAGATTAGCCAGGCGTAGTGACATGCTCCTGTAGTCCCAGCTACTCTGGAGGCTGAGGCAGGAGAATCGCTTGAACCAGAGAGGCAGAGGTTGCAGTGAGCTGAGATTGCTCCACTGCACTCCAGGCTGGGCTACAGAGTGAGACTTTGTCTCAAATAACAACATAACATAACATAACATAACATAACATAACATAACATAACATAACATAACATAACATATTGAAAAATTAAAATTATTTTAAAAGACTAAAAAACAACAAAAACAATTGCAGTAATAATATCAAAGCTCACTGATCACAGATCACCATAACAGATATAATAATAATGGAAAAGTGTAAAATTGATGAGAGTTTCCAAAAAAAACATTGCAGTGTCTGTGAAGCACTATGAAAATGTGGTGCAATAAAAAAAAGTACGCCTCAGTGCCCTTAATAAACACGTGCTGAAGGAAAGGAGGTAAGGGTGGATGTTCCCATAAGTGAAGATGTTGGGAATCTAAACCTCACAATGAAAGGAGCCAGAAGCTAAAACTTTAATTGGCATTTGGCCTGTATTGGTGTGGGTCTAAGGTCTCAGCCTCTCTAAGCCAGAGAATGTGAAAAACTGGATAAAGAAGGCCCATGGGCACTTGGGAGCGGGGAGACATCTCCTGTTTTTGAGAAAACAGAGCCCAACACTCTCCAACCTTCCCAACCCTCATCTTCCAACTCTTCTCCATCATAGGACCCAAAAGGGGGGAACATGCCTGGACCCACAGACTGCGTGAGAGAAAGCAGGTGGTGATTTATGAAGAGATCAGCGACCCTGAAGAAGATGACGAGTAACTCCGTAAGTGAAGCTTTGACTCATCCCTCACATCCCTGCAGATGTGCTATTCTGTTATGGTACTTGTATCCCATCTTGTCACTTATTCCCCAAATCATTCCCTTCTCATAATTTTCTAGTGTACAGCATTGAGGCTGAATGATGAGATTTCCCATGTTTTTTTTTTTTTTTTTTTTTTTGGCGGACTCTCCCTTTGTGGCCCAGGCTGCAGTGCAGGGGCACGATCTCCGCTCACTGCAAACTCCGCCTCATGGGTTCACGCCATTCTCCTGTCTCAGCCTCTCCAGTAGCTGGGACTACAAGCACCCGCCACCACGCCCGGGTAATTTTTTTTGTATTTTTGGTAGAGACGGGGTTTCACTGTGTTAGCCAGGATGGTCTCGGTCTCCTGACCTTGTGATCCGCCCGCCTCGACCTCCCAAAGTGCTGGGATTACAGGCGTGAGCCACCGTGCCTGGCCTTCGCAAGCTCTTTTTACTCCCTACTTGTATATCCAGGGATCCTCCCTACCCAGGATGCTGTGGGTTCCCAAACCCTAGGTCAACCCTGTATGTGGGCCACGCCTTCCTCTAACCTGGGAACGGATAAACCAGGTGAAGAAGTCACTGTGGCATGAGCAGATGGTTCACTTCGAGGAACCGTGGAAGGCGTGTCCAGGTCCTGAGATAGGGCAGAATCAGAGTGTGCAGGGTCTGCAGGTCAGGAGGAGTTGAGATTGAGTTATCAGGCAGTGGGAACTCGCTGCCACTTACTTTCCTTCTCTCTTCTTGCCTCAGCCTCAGGGATATGACACATGCCCATGATGAGAAGCAGAACGTGGTGACCTTTCACGAACATGGGCATGGCTGCGAACCCCTCGTCATCAGGTGTATAGCAAGTGAAAGCAAGTGTTCACAACAGTGAAAAGTTGAGCGTCATTTTTCTTAGTGTGCCAAGAGTTTGATGTTAGAGTTTCCGTTGTATTTTCTTACAGTGTGCCATTCTGTTAGATATTAGCGTTTTCATTGATGAGCAAGACATACTTAATGTGTATTTCCGTTTGTGTATCCATGCACCTACCTCAGAAAACAAGTATAGTCAGGTATTCTCTCCATAGAACAGCACTACCCTCCTCTCTCCCCAGCTGTGACTACTGATGGCAGATCTGAGTGTTTAATTTCCGATTTTCTCCTCTGCATTTACACACCATACACACAAACACACACACAGACACACACACACACACACACACACACACACCAAGTACCAGTATAAGCATCTCCCATATGCTTTTCCCCATTGCCATGCGTCCTGGTCAAGCCCCCCTCAATCTGTTTCCTGTTCAGCGTGTACTCCCCTCCTCTGATTGCCCGTATCAGTCACTGACAGTTAATAAACCTTTGCAAACATTCCCCAGTTGTTTGCTCCTCTCATTAATGTGCACACAGGTCTCTGCACGTGTGTGAATATTTCTTTAGGAAAGATTCTTAGAAGTGGAATTGCTGTGTCAAAGGAGTCACTTATTCAACAAAACACTAATGAGTGTGTTCTTGTGCTGGGCATTGTTCTAGGTGCTGGAGAGACATCAGGGAACACGGCAGGCAGATGTTCCTGACCTCCATTCCAGAGGAGGATGTTTCCAGCAGTTGGGTTTCTTTGTTTATTTTTTCTAGAGAAGGGGTCTTGCGCTGCCCAGGCTAGAGTGCAGTGGCATGATCATAGCTCAATGCAGCCTTGAACTCGTGGGCTCAAGTGATCCTCCCACCTCAGCCTCCAGAGAAGCTGTGACTACAGGCATGCACCATCATGACCCACTAATTTTTTTAAGGTTTTGTCAAGGAAGTCTATGTTACCCAGGCTGGTCTTAAACTCCTGGGCCCAAGCAATCCTCCCACCTTGGCCTCCTAGAGTGCTGGGATTACAGGCGTGAGCCGCAGCACCTGGCCTCTAGTTTTTATTTTGATAGACACTATACACTTCAGTCCTGGAGCAGGATTCTGCAGCAGGTGGTTGGTCATCTTGGCCTTTGCTCTCTGAATGATTTTCGGGTTCAAGGTCTGGGACGGTCCATTTGGCAGTATGTGGGAGGAGACACAGATGAAATCGTCATCTGGGGAACATGGAGGAATCAGGCAGATGCGTGCACTGTAGACCCTGTGATGGACAGGGAATAGAAGAGTCCACTTAGTCTCCATGCAGGGGAGCAATTGGTGGGAAAGTCTCCTGGACAGAAGCATGAGACTGCCCATCAAGGGTCTCACCAACCAGGGGCCTGGGGGCTGGGGTGGAGATGATGATTTGGGAATGGGACAGTTCTTTCTCACAGGTACCATTGCACGGTACAGAGGTGAAACAGTTGCGGGGAAGGAAGGGCACAGGGGAGTCTATTTTAGAATAAACCATTGTGTGTGAATGGAGACATCAAAGCTCCATTCACACACAATGGACTTGAAACACCAGCCCCAGGTGGAGGCAGGATTGCAGCTCTTTTGACCGTTCGTGGCCCATCACCTTAGCCTCCTGGTTCTCCCCAGCCTTAGAAGGAGGACACTGTCATCATTATGCCTGTATGATAGATGAGAGACCCAGTCCCAGACAGATGGTAGGCATTTTGTCACAGGTCCTAGAGCTGGCAGGTGCAGGAGGAGCTGAGTTTAGAGCTCACTGACTTCGGATACATTAAGGAGGAGAGGTGTGTGTGGTGGAGGGAGGGAGAATTGAACAAGCCCCGGGCTCTGTTTCCAATCACAATGTAAAGGCTGTGGGTTCATTTACCTAAGACAAGGAGCCCTAGGAGAGAGAGAGTGCAGGGAGGGAGAGGCAGTCGTGGTCACAGCAGGGACAGTGGGAGACAGAGATGTGCAGGGTGGGCAGAAGAGAGGCAGGCAAAGAAGCAGGGGAGACCCATGGCCAAGTGTGGGCTGTCACAGCCACCAGAGGGAGAGGGTGCCAGGAAGGAGGTTGTGGGGCTCCAGGAGCAGTAGAGGTTCCCCAGATCTGCGAGCATGCCCTGCCTGGCACTGCAGGAAGAGGTGGCTGCCACCCAGGTCAGTGTGGACGTACCTCTACCTGTGTCTCAGAGGAAACAAATTCTATTTTATCCCAGTATAGTTCTGTATTACACAAATGTAACATTCAGCTACTAGATATCGAGAGCCTTATCCTTCATGCAAATAGAGGAGAGGATACCCCAAAAGAGATAATGAAGGATTTGATTTTTCTTTCTCCCTGGGATGACGGGATCCATAAGTTGGTTCCCCAAACCCACAAGACAGATACAAGGAAGGGTGGCTGGAAGATTGTGAGTTATGACAGGCAACATTTTTCCTTAGGTTCCATGGGTATATAAAGCTCCGGACTATTTGTCTGTCATGGATAGATAAAGAGTGAACATGGTCCCCTCTTCACAAATGTGTTTCTCTCCTTGTGAAGGGCTGGAGTTACACCAAGTTCTGATACGTTACTTTTTTGTGTGTGTGTGGGTTTTTTTTTTTTTTTTTTTTTGACATGATCACACTGTCGACCAGGCTGGAGTGCAGTGATGCAAGTACAGCTCAGTGCAGCCTCAATCTCCCAGGCTCAAGAGATTCTCCCACTTCAGCTTCCGATCTAGTTGGGACTACGGGCACACGCCACCACACCCAGCTAGTTTTTGTATTTTTTTGTAGAGACGGAATCCACTATGTTGACCAGACTAGGGTGGATCCCCTGGCCTCAGGCAATCCTCCTGCCTCAGCCTCCCAAAGTGCTGGGATGGCAAGTGTGAGCCACCTCGCCAGGTCTTCACTTTCTTTAATGAACAATTATCAGAGTTTCATCTTAGAGGCAAAAGTGGCTACTGCCAGCCAATCTGAGTGTGGTGTTGGAGGTGAATCTGAACTTTTAAATTAACCTACATGATGATTATCCTAAGGCCGTTTCCTGCTCTGTGTTTTTTTTTGATTCAGGGTTTGGAGTTTTTCAGAGGCTTTGTTACAAAGAGCATCTCCTGGTCGGGCACAGTGACTCACGCTGTAATGCCAGCACTTTGGGAGGCCGAGGCAGGCAAATCACTTGATGTCAGGAGTTTGAGACCAGCCTGGCCAGCAGGGTGAAACCCCCGTCTCTACTAAAAATACAAAAATTAGCCGGTAGTGGTGGCTGGCCTCTGTGAATTCCAGTTACTGCAGGGGCTGAGGCAGGAGAATCCCTTGAACCTGGGAGACGGAGGGTGCAGTGAGCCGAGATCACGCCACTGCACTCCAGCCTGGGCGACAGAGTAAGTCTGTCTCAAAAGGCAAGCAGCATATCTCGCCTACAGTGATTTGAGCTGTGGTCTTGTCTCCTTGGGTTTCTCTGTCAGTCTGACCCCATCTACTCTATCTCCCAGGAATGCTTCAGTATTTCTGGTGGACCGCTGACACACTTTCCTATTTTCCTCTACTGTTAAGAGTTGACCCTTGAAAACATTTTCTTCCCAGTTCAATGGAATGTTGAGTAGGGCATGGGATCTATCTGCCATCTTGCTCCAATCATCTGGTTTTAGATATTTTATGTACTTTTCTCACTATATACGTGTAATTTTTTTCAATTTGGTTTTCTAAATGGTTATTACTGGTATGTAGAAAACCTATCTATGATTATATATAATATTTTGTTACCTGTCTGGGTGTAGCTTCCCCTGCATTTTGGCACAAGACTCAACCTGTTTTTTTCTCCAAAATAAATGTGACAGGCTGGGTGCGGTGGCTCACGCCTGTAATCCTAGCACTTTGGGAGACTGAGGTGGGTGGAACACCTGAGGTCAGGAGTTCGAGACCAGCCTGGTCAAGATGGTGAACCCCCTTCGCTACTAAAAATACAATAATATAAAAAAATTAGCCGGGCATTGGTGGTGTGCACCTGTAGTCCTAGCTACTAGGGCAGCTGAGTTGGGAGGATCATTTGAACTCGGGAGTCGGAGATTGCAGTGAGCCGAGATTGCGCCACTGCCCTCCAGCCCGGGTGACAGAGACTCTATCTCTAAATAAAAAAGGTAAAGAAAAAAAGAAAATTCACTTCACAGGAAATAGTTATAAGAGGATACTTTATGGATGATTTCATAGGGGAGAATGATGGAAAGAAAGGATATATATATATATATATATATATACACATATATATGTACATATATATACATATATACATATGTATATATATGTATATATATATATATATATGGTTCTTCTAGTCCTTCCCTCTACTCCACATCCTCAAATTGTCAATTTTCTTATTGGGATAATTTTCCTCTGCCCAGATCTGGGTCCTCCATAACACTTAACACTGTCTTCGAGTGTTTGAATGCCCATTGCTTTAGCTCAGGTTCCCAAGGAAGCAGGCTTTGGGCCATACAGGACACCTCTAGACAGACTATACTGAGAATGCCTGGAATGGTGCATGGGGAGAGGAGAGGAGAGGGAATTACGTACCTGACTCTCACTCCTGGTTCCTTTTCTTATTGGTCAAAATTTACCCCACAGGTGCAAACTCCCCTACACTTCTAGATTGCATCAACTGCCCCTTTGACAGCTGTCTAGGAAGCCAGATCCCACACTTGGAAGTGTAGTATTTCATACAATCCAAAAGTGTTAGCAGAGGCCAGGCGTGGTGGCTCACGCCTGTAATCCCAGCACTGTGGGAGGCCAAGGCAGGCGGATCACGAGGTCAGGAGTTTGAGACCATCCTGGCCAGCATGGGGAAACCCCGTCTCTACTAAAAATACAGAAATTAGTTGGGCATGATGGTACACGCCTGTAATCCCAGCCACTCGGGAGGCTGAGGAGGGAGAATCGCTGGACCCTGGGCGGCAGAGGTTGCAATGAGCTGAGATTGCACCATTGCACTCCAGCCTGGGCAACAGATGGTGATTCCACCTCAAAAACAAACAAACAAGAAAAGCAAAACAAAAAATAAAAAGTGGTAGCAGAAATCAGAAAGTCCAGATATGTAGGTAATTGGTCTTGTTGTACAGCAGCAGCCAAGGGTGAACACTAAATGCTGCTAGGCAAGTCCTAAGTTCACCGAGTAACTGGAGTACCCATCTGTGTTAGTTAATTGCCTTTATCTGAAGGAAAAATAAAACTCATATCTCTATGACAAGCAGGTGCTTACGGCTTGGAGCAAGGCACCTAGGTTAAACTCCCCTGGTGACAGGGAGACAAGGACATCATCTTCCTCAACGTTCACCTTTCAAAGAGATGGCTCCAAGGCCCTGAAGAAAGACATTCCTGGTGGCGGTGCTTGGTGGCTCATGCCTGTAATCCCAACACTTTGGGAGGCTGAGGCTGGAGGATCACTTGAGGCCTGGAGTTCAAGTTCAAGACATTCCTGGGTTATAGGGTGGACAGAGGCTTATATATCAAAGGAAGAACTTACCAATACAAATTTTCTCAAGGAAATGCTCTAAGGAAGGTGAAATGGAGAAAGGTCTCTTCTTCCCTTTGGGCAACAGGAAAAATTCAATTTTATGTTTCGTTGCCCTTATAATTTCCCCCTTTTCTTATTCTTTTATAGTAACAGTACAATTTTCTAATTATCTCCACTGCCGTTTCTAACTTTCTCTGCTTAGTTTACAGCCACCTAAATATCCAACAAGTCCATAGTAAAATGCAAAGCAAAGCAATTATCAAGATTATAATAGAATGCTTTTTTTTTTCAGGACAGAGTTTCTCTCTTGTTGCCCAGGATAGAGTACAATGGCTCGATGTCGGCTCACTGCAACCTCTGTCTCCTGAGTTCAAGCGATTCTCCTCCTCAGCCTCCCGAGTAGCTGAGATTACAGGCATGCGCCACCAGGCCCAGCTAATTTTGTATTTTTTGTAGAGATGGGGTTTCACCATTTTAGCCAGGCTGGTCTTGAACTCCTCACCCCAGGTGATCCACCCACCTCGGCCTCCCAAAGTGTTAGGATTACAGACATGAGCCACCATGCCATGTCTAGAATGAATTTTTAAATTCAGTATAATACTCACCTTGTCAGGGGGTGGAGCGACCTTTAAACACATCATACTGGTTAATTGTGTCAAAGTCAAAATAAATTATAGAGACAAATCCTAAATCAAATGCTGTATTTGGGAATCACAAAATTGCAATCCAGGGCATATACGAGGACTGGGGTCATCTTCAGTATGTCCAACGAACAAAGAGAAGTTGGAAGTTTTATTAGAAAGAAAAGTGTTACATATTGTTTTGAAATGAGTCGCATTGGCCCTGGAGAAGCTGGTTCATTCGCACAGTCAGCTTTCACATTCCCTCTTTTGATCAACATCTTTCTTTCAAAACCTCACTGATCAGCCATCTTAAAGTGAGGCTTCATTGTCACTCCACCCCAGGTTTGCCTGGAGTTCAGCACCAAGTTCCATGTTATTAGTCCCATCTGTATTAGCAATCATCCTGACGCACTGGGCTAACATTATCCTGTTAGGAGAACTGGCTTAACAAATATTAGACAGGCAACAAGAATGGAGCTCAAAGATCATAATATCAAAATAAGTAACAATTGTTTTATTTTATTTTATTTCGATGGATTGTTGCTTTGTCTCCCAGGCTGAAGTGCAGTGGCGTGATCCCGGCTCAATGCAACCTCCATCTCCCGAGTTCAAGAGATTCTCCTGCCTCAGCCTCCCGAGTAGCTGGGATTACATTTGCTCACAACCATGCCTGGTTAATTTTTGTATTTTCAGTAGAGACAGGGTTTCACCATGTTGGCCAGGCTGGTCTCGCACTCCTGACCTCAAGTGATCTGCCCTCCTTGGCATCCCAAAGTGCTGGGATTATAGCACCCAACTATAATTAGCAATAGTATAATAAATTTAGTTTGTACAATGGTTTTGAACCAAGATCCCGAGCCTAGGGGCCGCCAGCTAAACAAATCAAAAGACTGTGGGGGAAGTGAATGAGACCTCTTGTAGTCTTTGAGGAGCATTTTAGGACTGGGTTGAATTAAAGCAGAGTGCCAACTCTATAAAAGGGACCACTAGGTTAAGGAAAGGATTTGTGGGTTAGGTTCTGTCAAGGGAAAAATGTAGATATTAAGCAGGTAAGAGTCTCATTATTATATGAAGTCTTATTCTGATGTCTTCGGAAAATCTGTCTACAGTGTCGAAATACCATCTCCTCACCCTGATTTGTCTTTCGAATGTCTCTGGTTATGGCATTGTGTGTCCTGAATTGGTGGGTTCTTGGTCTCACTGACTTAAAGAATGAAGACGTGGACCCTCGCGGTGAGTGTTACAGTTCTAAAGGCAGCGTGTCTGGAGTTTGTTCCTTCTGATGTTCAGATGTGTTTGGAGTTTCTTCCTTCTGGTGGGTTCGTGGTCTCGCTGGCTCAGGAGTGAAGCTGCAGACCCTCCCATTGAGTGTTACAGCTCTTAAGGCGGCACGTCTGGAGTTGTTCGTTCCTCCCGGTGGGCTCGTGGTCTCGCTGGCTTCAGGAGTGAAGCTGCAGACCTTCGCGTTGAGTGTTACAGCTCATAAAAGCAGTGTGGACCCAAAGAGTGAGCAGTAGCAAATTTATTGCAAAGAGTGAAAGAACAAAGCTTCCACAGCACGGAACGGGACCCAAGCGGGTTGCCACTGCTGACTCAGGCAGCCTGCTTTTATTCTCTTATCTGGCCCCACCCACGTCCTGCTGATTGGTAGAGCCTAGTGGTCTGTTTTGACAGGGCGCTGATTGGTGCATTTACCATCCCTGAGCTAGACATAAATGTTCTCCACGTCCCCATCAGATCAGTTAGATACACAGTATGGACAAAAAGGTTCTCCAAGGCCCCACCAGAGCAGCCAGACACAGAGGGTCGATTGGTGCATCCACAAACCTCGAGCTAGACACAGGGTGCTGATTGGTGTGTTTACAATCCCTGAGCTAGACATAAAGGTTCTCCACATCTCCACCAGACTCAGGAGCCCAGCTGGCTTCACCCAGTGGATCCTGCATGGGGGCTGCAGGTGGAGCTGCCTGCCAGTCCCGTGCCGTGCGCTCTCACTCCTCAGCCCTTGGGTGGTTGATGGGACTGGGCGCTGTGGAGCAGGGGGTGGCGCTCGTCGGGGAGGCTCGGGCCTCACAGGAGCCCATGGAGGGGGTGGGAGGCTCAGGCATGGCGGGCTGCAGGTCTGGAGCCCTGCCCCGCGGGAAGGCAGCTAAGGCCCGGTGAGAAATCGAGCGCAGCACCGGTGGGCTGGCACTGCTGGGGGACCCAGTACACCCTCCGAAGCCGCTGGCCCGGGTGCCAAGCCCCTCATTGCCCGGGGCCGGCAGGGCCGGCCGACTGCTCCGAGTGCGGGGCCCGCCAAGCCCACGCCCACCCGGAACTCCAGCTGGCCCGCAAGCGCCGCGCGCAGCCCCGGCTCCCGCTGGCGCCTCTCCCTCCACACCTCCCCGCAAGCTGAGGGAGCCAGCTCCTGCCTTGGCTAGCCCAGAAAGGGGCTCCCACAGCACAGCGGTGGGCTGAAGGGCTCCTCAAGTGCCGCCGAAGTGGGAGCCCAGGCAGAGGAGGTGCCGAGAGCGAGCGAGGGCTGTGAGGACTGCCAGCATGCTGTCACCTCTCAGTTGGACAGTTTGGTGAACTTTTTGTGTGGTCCATACATCAGGCACAAGACTTGTTCCTTAAAATTTATGCACTTTTATCTTATAGGACTTATAAATCAAAAATAAAAGCCTAAGCCCCCTGCCCCCCACCATCTGAATGGACGTCCTCCTAAGCCAGGGCTCTTTTAAAATTTAACCTGAGAGATGGTTTCAGGCCACGACAGTAAGTGGGGGTCAGGCATGCCTCATTATACCTCTCTGGCATCAACATCAACACAGACTTGAAGCGTGATAAGAAACACGTTGGCCGCGCCCGGTGGCTCACCCCTGTAATCCCAGCACTTTAGGGGGCCAAGGAGGGTGGATCACGAGGGCAGGAGATCAACACCATCCTGGCTAACACAGTGAAATCCGGTCTCTACTAAAAATACAAAAAATTAGCCGGGCATGCTGGCATGGGCCTGTAGTCTCAGCTACTCGGGAGGCTCAGGCAGGAGAATCACTTGAACCCGGGAGCCGGAGGCTGCAGTGAGCGGAGAAGGAAGGAGCCACTGCGCTCTAGCCTGGCAACATAGTGACTCCACCTCAAAAAACACCAAACAAACAAAAAAAAGTTACAAACTATTCTCTCTGAAGCATAGTACCTGAAGGCTTCCTCTGCAAATAAGAACTTAAAAAACAACTAAGAACAACTCACTTCACATAATCAGCTTTCACAATGGTTAAAGCAGAGTCCTGCTTAGCAATGCACAAAAATTCTCCTTCGTGATCCATTCATTTTACTGCTGTTGACTTTCTTGCTTTTGCTTTCAGACAGAGACACTCTCCTTTGACCAAACTTGAGTGGGGCTCCTCTGAGTCCTGTTTCTGACTAGGTCCCAACCTCGGGCTCTGTCCTTCATCCAGGAACTCTGCCCATTTAGCCTGTTTCAGCAAAAATCCTGTCAAGTCAGTTTATCCAGAATCCCCCTGCACCTGAGATTTCCTCCAAGTAATTTCCCATCTTCTGACCCCCCGCTCCTACTCCCTGACTACAAATCCCCACTTGTCCTTGGAGGAGTTGAAGTCGATCCTAATATCACTCTCCCACCACAAGACCCCATTGCAGTGGTCCCTGTGTCTATCACAGTAGTCCCCCCTCTGAGTAAAGTCGTCCTTACGATCTTTTTTTTTTTTTTTTTTTCAGAGACAAAGTCTCACTCTGTCACTCAGGCTGGAGTGCAGTGACCCAATCCTAGCTCACTGCAGCCTCAAACTCCAGGGCCCAAGCAATCTTCCTGCCCCAGCCTCCTGAGTAGCTGGGACTACAGGTACACACTACCAAACCCAGCTATTTTTTTAAAAAATTCTCTACAGACCCAGGAACTTGATGTGCCTAATTTTTGTATTTTTTGTAGAGACGGGGTTTCGCCATGTTGTCCAGGCTGGTCTTGAATTCCTGGGCCCAACCAATCCTCTTGCCTCAGACTCCCAAAGTGCTGGGATTACAGGCATGAGCCACTGCAGCTGGCCCTTCCTTACAGTCTTTAATAAGTGCAATAAATACTTGTTTACTTTAACATTTCCCTATGTCTTCAATCTCCTGAAGTGTTATATGCCTGACATGCCTTACTCCACCAAAAATATAAAAATTCCGTTCTTTTGCTGGGTGCAGTGGCTTAGCCCTATAATCCCAGCACATTGGGAGGCCAAGGCGGGCAGATCACCTCAGGTCAGGAGTTCGAGATCAGCCTGGCCAACATGGCGAAACCCCATCTCTACTAATTTTGAACTAAAAGTACAAAAATTAGCCTGGTGTGGTGGTGTGTGCCTATAGCCCCAGCTACTCAGGAGGCTGAGGAGAATCGCTTGAAACTGGGAGGCAGAGGTTACAGTGAGCTGAGATCACGCCACTGCGCTCCAGCCTGGGTGACAAAGCGAGACTCTGTCTCAAAAAAAAAGAAAACAAATTCCTTTCGTTCAACACTTTGCAGTTACTACACTATTGTATCCTTGCCTCCAGTGTGGTGTTTGAGAGACCCGATGAAGGTTTAAATATTTTTCCTTTGTAAGTAACCTGCTATTTCTCTCAGATCATTTTAAAAATATTTTTTCTTTGTCTTTCACAATTTTTCATTTCCCTGTTCCTGTGTGTGTATCTGTGTGTGTGTACGAAGATCCCTTTAAATCTTAAGACATTTGTCTAAATCTGAGAAATTCTCACTCATTACTTGTTTAAGTACACTCTCCTTTTTAATGACTATATTCTCCTCATAAGGCTACTATTAGATGTGTTTCGACATTTACTCTTCTATCCTCTCTATTAATTAACTTTTCTTTCATTTACTTCATCTCTATCCATTACCGATTTTTCCTGCCTCAGCCTCCCAGGTAGCTGGGACTACAGGCACGTGGCACCACACCTGGCTAATTGTTGTATTTTTTGTAGAGATGGGTTTCGCCTTGTTGGCCAGGCTGGTCTCGAACTCCTGACCTCAGGTGATCCGCCTGCCTCAGCCTCCCAGGTTCAAGTGATTCTCCTGCCTCAGCCTCCCAAAGTGCTGGGATTACAGGCGTGTGCCGCTGTGCCTGGCCTTTGTTTTTTTTTTTTTATTTATTTGAGACAGAGTCTTCCTCTGTCGCCCAGGCTGGAGTGCAGTGGCACGATCTTGGCTCACTGAACCTCTGCCTCCCGAGTCCAAGCAATTCTCCTGCCTCAGCCTCTTGAGTAGCTGGAACCACAGGCATGTGACACTATGCCAGGCTAATTTTTGTATTTTTGGTAGAGACGGAGTTTCACCTTGTTGGCCAGACTGGTCTCAAACTCCTGAACTCAAGGGATCCACCTGTCTCGGCCTCCCAAAGTGCTGGGATTACAGGTGTGAGCCACTGTGCCTGGCCTTTTTTTTTTTTCAGAGTTTCACTCTTGTTTCCCAGCTGGAGTGCAATCGTGTGATCTCACCTCAATGCAACCTCCACTTCCCAGGTTCAAGTGATTCTCCTGCCCCAGCCTCCTGAGTAGCTCGGGTTACAGGCATGCACCACCAAATTCTGTCATTCACTAGCATCTGTATCCATTCCTTGAACACCAAAAGAACTTATCTTTTCTTTCCTGTCCCTGCTCCCGTCTTCCAAGTTTATAATACCAGGAATTTTAGCTCAAGACTGTAATTTTTAAATTTTTCAATCTAAAGTTTAAACTTTTCAATAAATTTTACTATTTTTCTCCTCACCATTGCTTACTGAAATCACCTCCTTCCTCCTAAATTTAGTTTTCCCTTCTCACAGGACTGTATGCCAATAATTATTTCTGAAGGGTATATGCGTCATGAATTTTCGGAAATATTTTTCCCCTCATTCTGGATTATCCTGGCTGTGTATAGATATCTAGGTTCAACTTTTTTTATTATTTGTTCTTGTTTTGTTTTTTTGAGACAGTGCCTGGCTCTGTCATCCAGGCTGGAATGCAATGGCACAATCTCGGCTCACTGCAATCTCCACCTCCCAGACTCAAGCAATTCTCCTGCCTCAGCCTCCCAAGCTGGGACTACAGGCATGTGGCACCACACCTGGTTACTTGTATTTTTTGTAGAAGTGGGTTTCGCCTTGTTGGCCAGGCTGGTCTCAAACTCCTGAGCTCAAGTGAGCATCCAGTCTTGGCGCCCAAAGTGCTGGAACTACAGGCATGAGCCACTGCACCTGGCCCAAAGTTATTTTCAATCAGCTCCTTGAAAAACTTCTCCATTGCATTCTCTCTTCTCTTTTTCTCTCTGGGACCTTTCAGGATTTTATCTTTATCCTAGAAATTTTACCCCGAGGGGATTTGTGTGTGTGTGCGCTCCTGTGTGCGCAGGTGTGTGTGCACGTGTGTGTTAGTCAGGCTCAGAACTAGGTGGCTCTTTTCAGTTTGAAGATTCATGTCTTTCTTCAGTTGGGAAAATTCTAGAACATTATTTCTTCAAGTAGTGCCTTCTCTCCAGTCTTTCTATTTTTTTTTTTCATTTTTGAGATGGAGTTTTGCTCTGACACCAAGGTTGGTGTGCAGTGGCAAGACCTCAGCTCACTGCAACATCTGTTTCCTGGGTTCGAGTGATTCTCCTGCCTCAGCCTCCCAAGTAGCTGGGATTTCAGGCGCCCACCACCACACTGGGCTAATTTTTGTATTTTTAGTAGAGACAGGGTTTCACCATGTTGGACAGGCTGGTCTCGAACTCCTGACCTCAGGTAATCTGCCTGCCTTGGCCTCCCAAAGTGTTGGAATAACAGGCGTGAGCCACAGCGCCCGTCCCAGTCTTTCTATTCTCTACCTCTGGATCTTCTATTGGATGAACGTTGAAAGTTCTTGGATCTCTTCTCCATTTCCTTTATTATTTTTCTTTCGTACTTTCTATTGCGTAATCCTTTTCTGATATATGGTGAAGTAGTGCCATGCCTGAACACATTTTTTCATTGGGTTGTTCCAGTTTCTCTTATAGATAGGCAAAAGCTTTGTTGTATATTAGAGATGGTTACTCTTAATTTATTGGGGATGCTTCACCAATTTCCCCAACATTTGCCTTTTTAAATAGTTTTATATGGTATCTTTTGACTTAGATGACACTTTAATTTTTACATCTTTAAATATGTCAGATTCATTGTTTATAGCCTTGGTGTAATGTCAGGAAGTGCCTATGCCAACTCAAGATGTCTTACACTGTAATATTTTCCTAAAATTTCATCTAGTTCTTTATGACTTCACGTTTTCACATTTAAGTCTCTGAATTTTTAGAATTTATTATTTTATGTGGTTGAAAGTAAGGATTTAATGTTTATTTTTATAAACGGATAGACACTTGTCAACAATCCCTTATTACACAACCCATCTTTTGCCCACTGTTTGGAAATGCGTGCTGAAGTTTGTATATAAATTAGTCTGTTTCTTGACTTTTTATTTTGTTTCACTAATTAATCTATTTCTATGTATATTCATTTTTGATTGCTGCTGTAACAAATTGTCAATAGCTAAGACAACACTGGGTGTGGTGACTCACGCCTGTAATCCCAGCACTTTGGGAGACTGAGGCTGAAGTCAGGAGTTTGAGACCAGCCTGGCCAACATGGCAAAACCCTGTCTCTACTAAAAATACAAAAATTAGCCGGTGTGGTGGCGTGCACCTGAAATCCCAGCTACTTCGGAAGCAGAGACAGGAGAACCGCTTGAACACGGTAGACAGAGGTTGCAGTGAGCCGCGATCACCCCACTGCCCTCCAGCTTGGGCGACAAAAGTGAGACTCCATCTCAAAAAATATTTATATATCTAAGACAATTTTTGAAAAAGAAGAATAAGATGGGAGGAATTGCTCTACCATATTTCAATACTTCTTATATAGCTACAGGAATCAAGACTATATACTATCGGGAGAAAAATAGACACATAGATCACTGTAACAAAATAGAAATCCTAGAAATAGCCCCACACTGATTTTTTACCAAGAGACAAAAATAGGGAAAGATCATTTGCTTAACAAATGGTGCTGGGGCAGTTGCAGAGCCATAGGCCAAAAAAAAAAAAAAAAAAAGGCCTAATCTTCATAACTTTATACAAAAAAGTAAGTCAAATGGATCATAGATTTAAATCTAAAATATAAAACTAAAAAAAAAGTTTTACAAGAAAATACAGGAGAAACGTCTGAGATCTAGGGCATAGTGAATGGTTCAAAAATCATAATACATAAGAAAAGAATGAATTAGATTTCATCCAATGTAAAACTTTTGCTCTGCAAGAAATCTTGTTAAAAGGATGAAAAAATAGGGTATGATCTGAAAGAAAATGTTTGCAAACCACATATCCAAGAAAGGACTCACATCCAGAATATGTAATGGATACGTATGGTGCTCTCAAAACTCAACAGTAGGCTGAGCGTGGTGGCTCACATTTGTAATCCCAGCACTTTGAAAGGTCAAGGTGGATGGAGGGCAGATCCCTTGAGGCCAGGAGTTCAACACCAGCCTGGGCAACATGGCAAAAAACCCATCTCTACTAAAAATACAAAAATTAGACAAGCATGATGATGCGTGCCTGTAATCCCAGCTACTCTGGAGGCTGAGGCACTAGAATCACTTGAACCTGGGAGGCAGAGGTTGGAGTGAGCCAAGATCATGCCACTGCACTCCAGCCTGGGTAACAGAGCAAGACTCTGTCTCAAGAAAAAAATAATAATAAAAACCTCAATGATAAAAAATACAAACAAATAGTCCAATTAGAAAATCATGAAAAGATGTGAACATACATTTCACTGAAGAGGAAATAAGCCAATAAGCACATGAAAAGACATTCAACACTCATTTGCTTCATTGGATGCAAATTAAGACCACAATGAGGTATCACTACACACTTATTACAATAGCTAAAATCAAAGACATAGTGACAACACCAAATGGTGACAAGGATGCAGAGAAACTGGACACCTCAATAAGTGCTGTTGGGAAGGTAAAATCTTACAGCCCCTCTAGAAAGTAGTTTGGTTGTTTCTTATAAAACTAAACATGCAATGACTATACAATTCAACAATTACACTTCGGAGAAGTTAAAATGTATGCCCATCCAGAAACTTGTACATAATTGTTCATAGCAGCTTTACTTGTAATAGCCAATAGCTGGAAATAATCAATATGTCCTACAATAAGCGAATGGCAGAACTGTGGTATATCCATACCATGGAATACTACTCAGTAATAAAAATGAACTATTTACTGGGCCCAGTGGCTCCCGTAGGTAATCCCAGCACTTTGGGAGGCCGAGGTGGGCGGATCACGACATCAGGAGTTTGAGACCAGACTTGCCAATATGTTGAAACCCCATCTCTATGACTAAAACAAAAATTACCAGGGTGTGGTGGCGCATGCCTGTAGTCACAGCTACTTGGGAGGCTGAGGCAGGAAAATCACTTGAACCCAGGAGGCAGAGGTTGCAGTGAGCCAAGATCATGCCACTGGACTGCAGCCTGGGCGGCAGAGCGAGACTCTGTCTCAACAACAACAATAACAACAACAACAACATCAACAACAACAATGAACTATTGATACACAAATATTAATATCTTGGAGGAATCTCCATGGAATTATGCTCAATGAAATAAGCCCCTAAAACGTGATATACTATAAGATTTCATTTGTACAGCATTGTAGAAAAGATAAAATTATAGAAATGAAAAACAGATTAGTGGTTGCCAGGGTTAGGGATGGTGGATGGGAGGAGAGTGAGTGTTACCTAAAATGAGTAGCACAAGGGATAGCATTATGGTGATGGAAATGTTCTGTACCTTTTTTTTTTTTTTCTGAGAGGGATTCTCACTCTGTCACCTAGGCTGTAGTGCAGTGGCACGCTCTCGAGCTCACTGCAACCTCTGCCTCCCGGGTTCGAGCTATTCTCCTGTCTCAGCCTCCCATGTAGCTGGGACTACAGGCAGGTGCCACCATGTCTGGCTAATTTTTGTACTTTTAGTAGAGACGGGGTTTCTTCATGTTGGCCAGGCTGGTCTCGAACTCCTGATCTCAAGTAATCTGCCCACCTCGCCCTCCCAAAGTGCTGGGATTACAAGCGTGAACCACTGCACCCAGGCATGTTCTGTATCTTTTTTTTTTTTTTCTGAAATATAAGCTTTATGTTAAATTTAAAGAAATATTAAAAATAAACATTTTTTAACAAATTATAATCAAGCACTCAAAACAATTTAGGAATGTTAAACACTAATTCTTAATTGAAAATAATGACATCCATAGAATACATCCTGGTGTTGGCCAATATGAAGTTTACTTAATATTAGTATTTTATACATACTTAACCATTCATCCTTCCTAAAATTCAATGATAACGATGGTTTGACTTTATAAGGTGAAGTCTTTTATGTAATTCCCTAGAGATAACTTTTTCAAATACAAAGCATTTATACCAGCAAGGAAATTATACAAACATATATAAAGTATACTGAAGGACGTAATTTAAACGCTGTCTGTATATATAGATATGTTTAACCTTAGAAAGTACACAACACATCAAAACACGTTCACAGAATATAGATGCCATTGCATGCTCTTACTTACGTTACAAAGCAAACAGCAGCTTCATAAACGTCGTTCTACTACGTATTAACTGAAAAAAACAGATACTCCACAAAAAGGTGTTGAAGACACATGGAGTGGAATGTGCCCGCATTAAGAGCAGAGCTTTTACAAGATCACCTGTCTCCAGCCGGCTCCCAGGGACCGCTGAAAACAGCTGCTACCCTCAGAAAGACAAGAAGGTCTTGTTAACGATTTCACTGGACTCACGAATCTCATCCCCCTTGACCACCAGCAGAGGCGAAACTTGATGATGTCGCCATGGGTTGGCTTGGCCAGAAGTGGATAATCTTGAAGTCATAGGCACACCTTCCAAGCATCACAGTCTTTGGTTTCTTTAATAACAATAGAAATTAATAATTCTTTTCCTCCCGGGCACAGTGGCTCACGCCTGTAATCCCAACATTTTGGGAGGCCGAGGTGGGTGCATCACCTGAAGTCAGGAGTTCAAGACCAGCCTGGCCAACATGGTGAAACCCAGTCTGTACTAAAAATATGAAAATTAGCTGGGCATAGTGGCGCGTGCCTGTAATCCCAGCTACTCAGGAGGCTGAGGCAGGAGAATCGCTAAAACCCAGCAGGCAGATGTTGCAGTGAGCCAAGATCACACCATTGCATCCTGGGCAACCAGAGTGAACCTCTGACTCTAAATACATACATACTTGCATACATACACACAATAATTCTTTTCCTCTTACGGCAGTTACAGCATCAGAAGGTAGCTTCATGGGTTCATTTCTCAAGAGAATACCCATTTTTTTCTGTATTTTCAGCAAGGTTTTCTTCTTCTAAAACCTCAAGGGCTGCGATGGCCACTCGGCAGCCTAGTGGATTGCCACCGTATGTGGACCCATGTTCCCCTGGCTTAATGCTCAGCATAATGTCATCGTCCCACAGTACCGCAGACACAGAGTATCAGCCCCCAGAAAAGGCCTTTCCAAGGAGGACTATTTCAGGTCTGACGTTTTCATGATCAACAGCTAGCCATCTACCAGTTCTGGCCAATCCTATCTGTATTTCATCAGAAACGAACAGAACCAAGCTGGGAGCACGAGATGGGATGAGGGTAGTTAATATACCACAAAGCTTACTGTTTTTATGGAGATTCAGCTGGTTCGTTCTTTCTTTCTTTCTTTCTTTCTTTCTTTCTTTCCTTCTTTCTTTTCTTTCTTCTTTCTTTCATGCGTGTATGTATTTATTTATTTGACAGTCTTGCTCTGTCGCCCAAGCTGGAGTGCAGTGGTGTGATCTCAGCTCAATGCAACCTCCGCTTCTCAGGTTCAAATCATTGAGTGAGCCCAGAAGGTCAAGACCAGCCTGGGAAAATACCAAAAGGCAGGGTGGTGCATGCCTGTAGTCCCAAGGCCGAAGCGGGAGGATTGCTTGAGCCCAGGAGGTAGGGACCAGCCAGGACAACATAGCAAAACTGTCTCTACTAGAAAAATTAAAAATATTAGTGGGGGCGGGGTGGTGTGAGCCTGTAGTCACCAGGCTGAGGCGGGAGGATTGCTTGAGCTCGGGAGGTCGAGGCCAGCCTGGCCAACATAGATAAACCCCATTTCTACTAACAAGTACAACAAAAAAATTGTGTAGGTGGGGTGGCTCACCCCTGTAGTTCCGAGGCCAAGGTGGGAGGATTGCTTGAGCCCAGGAGGTCGATACCAGCCTGGCCAACATAGCGAAAGCCTGCCTCTCCTAAAAAAAATGAAAATTAAAAAAATAAATAAATAAATAAAAATGAGCAGGGCAGAATGGCACACTCCTGTAGTCCTGAGGCCGAGGTGAAAGCATCACTTGAGCCCAGGAGATTGAGGCCAGGGTTTCTACTAAAGAAAGAAACAAACAAAGAAGCAAAAAAAATAGCGTGGGCAGGGTGGTGCATGCCTGTAGTCCCCAGGCCAAGGCGGGAGGATCCCTTGAGGCCAGGGCAACATAGCGAAACCTGGTTTCCACTAAAAAATAAAAAAGTAAATAAAGCATGGGCCGGGTGGTGCATCCCGGTAGTCCCGAGGCCGTGGCGGAAGGATCCCTTGAGCCCAGAAGGTTGAGGCCAGCCTGGTCGACATAGCGAAACATGGTTTCTACTAAAAAAAAAAAAAAAATCGTGGGCAGGGTGGTGCATGCCTGTAGTCCTAAGGCTGCAGCGGGAGGATCCCTTGAGCCCAGGACGTTGAGACCAGCCTGACCAACATAGCGAAACTGTCTCTATTAAAAAATCAAAAACCAAAAAATATTAGTGGGGGTGGGGTGGTTCGCTCCTGTAGTCCCGAGACCGAGGCGGGAGGATTGGCCAAGGTGGGTGTAACCAATACCACAATCACATCCCATAAGTAAATACATTTTCGTCTCTCCAGGGCTACAGGTAAAGGATGGTAATTGTGCACGCCACACTTAGATTCCCTTTCAAAAATGTAATCAGAGGTTGGAGGGCCTTGGATTGTTTTTTCAGTTGCAACAGATATAGAAGCCACTGAAGAATGAACTCCACGACTAAGTACAGCAAAGCTCTGCAAATGTGCTAGTTTGGAAAACATTGTGTCTTTCAAGTAGAAAAATCACAGATCCGACTATTTTTTTCTTCTCACTCTTCAGACTAGAATCCAGATGTTTAACGCAAGATCCAGGGGAGGTCTTTGGAGAGATCAAAATCTCCTGACTCTGTCGCAGTGGCAACAAAGTGTTGCTGGAGGAGGAGACAATATTGTGCAGTGTCACTGCCCAAGGATGATAGACCAATCAGGGCAGTTAGTGAACTCCATCTGGCCAATCAGAAGTCAGAACAGTAGGCGGGATAAGCGAAGCTGATGTGGCGTCTATCAGTCCAGCCTCCAGGGACAGAACCTTCTCAAACTGGGGGCAGAGACTCTGATTTTCCCGCCTAAAGCATCCCCAGGGATTGGCTACTTTAAGTTCAGAGTACGCATGCTCTGACTTTCTCTTTCGATTCTTCCATACTCAGAGTACGCATGGTCTGATTTTCTCTTTCGATTCTTCCAAAATCAGAGTAAGCATACACTGATTTTCTTTTTCCATTCTTCCTACCCCTCCCCTCCTCTGCAATGCATTTGCTATCTAGTTTTAATAAGGAGTGTATATGAGGCAGGCCGCCATCTCAAATCTTTCCTGTCAGTTTCTAACTTTTTCAGGTAAGGGATTTTTCCTAGGAACTGGGAACAGAAGCCAGGGCTTGTTCAATTCTCCCTCCCTCCACCACACACACTTGTCCTCCTTAATGTTTCTGAAGTCAGTGAGCTCCAAACGCAGCTCCTCCTGCACCTGCCAGCTGTAGGACCTGTGACAAGATGCCTACCATCTGTCTGGGACTCTGTCTCTCATCTATTATATTGGCATAATGATGATAGTGTCCTCCTTCTAAGGCCGGGGAGAACCAGGAGGCCAAGGTGATGGGCTATGGATGGTCAAAACAGCTCCAATCCTGCCTCCACCTGGGGCTGGTGTTTCAAGTCCGTGGTGTGTGAATGGAGCTTTGATGTCTCCTTTCACACACAATGCTTTGTTCTAAAATAGACTCCCCTCTGCCCTTCCCTTCCCCACAACTGTTTCCCCTCCACACTGTGCAATGGTACATGTGAGAAAGAACTGTCCCATTCCCAAATCATCGTCCCCACCCCAGCCCCCAGGCCCTTGGTTGGTGAGACCCTTGATGGGCAGTCTCATACTTCTGTCCAGGGGACTTTCTCACTGTTGCTCCCCTGCATGGAGACTAAATGGACTCTTCTATTCCCTGTGCATCACATGGTCTACAGTGCATGCCAGTGGCCCAAACTGTGTCTGGGGTCCTTTTAGCCATGGCTGGAGCTGGAGTGGCTGAGATCTAGAAGGCTGTGAGCACTGTCCTGCACTTGCCCATGGTGGTGTAGCCCTAGGCCCAGCCCACAAAACCATTCTTCCCTCCTAGGGCTCCAGGCCTTTGAAGGGAGGGACTGCCACCAGCCAAGGTCTCTGAAATGTCTTTGAGGTCCTTTCTTCATTGTCTTCTATTAGCATCTGCTTTGCTTTTAGTTACCTAAATTTCTGCAGCCTGCTTGACTTTCAGACAATACCAGTGGTCTTACAAGTACTACATGACCCCAAACACTTCCTGACTTC
>CM038521.1:60070590-60102456 GCA_021498465.1 Hylobates pileatus
GTGCTGAGAAGACAAGTGTGAGCCGCCTTGCCAGGCCTTCCCTTTCTTTAATGAACAATTATCAGAGTTTCATCTCAGAGGCAAAAGTGGCTACTGCCAGCCAATGTGAGTGTGGTGTTGTAGGGGAATCTGACTGATTCAGATGTTTCCCGCTCTGTGTGTGGTTTTTTTTTTGTTTGTTGGTTTTTTGGTTCTGGGTTTGGAGTTTTTCAGAGGTTTTGTTACAAAGATCATCTCCTGGCCAGGTGCAGTGACTCACGCTGTAATCCCAGCAGTTTTGGAGGCTGAGTTAAAAAAATTTCCTCTAAATTAAATTTAGTTAATTATGAAAAAAAAAACCCTTTACAATCTTTGTCTCCCAAAAGTGAGAAGCTTATAGGTGTCAGTAGAGAAAAAAACAACTTTATGAAAACCTACAGCATTGTAGGGGTTAGGGGTGATGGGGAGGGCTGAGCAGATGGGCCCTTTCCAGTTCAGAAACCTTGGTCCCAAGCAGAAATATGATGATGAGAGTTCCTCATCTTTCCCTGGCTGCCTTCCTGGTAGTTGGTGCCACATCTCCAGAAGTGGTTTTTAGTGAATTGTTTCTTTGGAGGCTGGAAGTGGACGATGCACAGGTGACCTCTGTGACAAGTGCTTAAAGGCAGATGTCACTGGCCATGTTTGTTGTAGTATTAGGATTTGGACAATGGCTAGAGATGCAGCCGCCAACATCTTTAGTCAAGAGGTGAGGAGCAGAGAAAGACAAAATAAAAGGAAGAGAATGTAGGAGGGAGAGGAAAGTCTGACAGTCTGTTAGAGAGGGTTTAGAGAGATGGGGATGGAGAGAATACATCAGAAAGAGATCAGCAGGCCGGACATGGTGGGTCACGCCTGTAATCCCAACACTTTGGGAGGCCAAGGCGGGCAGATCGCCTGAGGCAGGAGTTCCTGATCACCCTGGCCAACATGGTGAAACACCGTCTCTACTAAAAATACAAAAATTGGCCAGGCCTGGTGGTGGGCTCCATTTCTATAGTGCTTTAGAGCTTACAAAGCGTCTTCACATGCATTACCTTAATCAATGTTCTCAACAACGGTGGGAGAGTCACCCGTGCCTAAATTAGGAGAAACCTGGGAGGTTAGATGGGAAATGAATGGCCTAAGTGAATGGGGTTTCCAGGGCTAGAATGCTTATCTTCACACTCTTTTAAGACTGGCATTCTTGCAAACAGCAAACATCTCCATGTAATTGAGAGTTTGCTATACAGAGGGTTTGGAGAAAAATAGCATTCTAAGAATTCACAAGGTCTACGAAGGGAAGAACTTCGATAAAATACAAGGGATCCCATATAAGCTTGTAGACAGCTGCTGGGAGAGTAAATGTAAAAACATAGAGAGGGGACAAAACACTGCTGGGAAAGATGGTGTGGGGAGATGAATACAGGGACAGGAGAGGTAAAGAAATGGTTTGCTGAAATTAATCCAGGCAGCAAAGAAAGCAGTACCAGATCTGGCATACCACCCTACCGAGGCACCAACATTGAATGTGGAATTCAGTCAGGTGCTGCCCATCACAATTCTGGTTGCATTGGGATGTGTCACTGACCAACAATCTTAAGCTACTTTTTTTTCTCTTTTTTTTTCTTTTTTTTTTTTTTTTGCGATGGAATCTCACTTTGTTGCGAGGCTTGAGTGCAGTGGCACCGTCTCGGCTCACTGCAACATCCGACTCCCGCGTTTAAGCGATTCTCCTGCCACAGCCTCCAGAGTATCTGGGACTACAGGCAGGCACTACCACACCCTGCTAAGTTTTGTATTTTTACTAGAGACGAGATTTCACCATGTTGGCCAGGATGGTCTCCATCTCTTGAACTTATGATCTGTCCGCCTCGACCTCCCAAAGTACTGGAATTACAGTCGTGAGCCACTGCACCCGGTCATTAAGCTACTTTTTATTCAGCTCCCTCACTTATAAAATAGCGAACAATGCATGTAAAATAGGCTAAGGGAAAGTCCTCTCTGAGCTTGTAAACACTATTTAAATGTAGTAATAATAACAATTAATACCTTTCTGAATACTTCTTTGAATTCAGTATCCACACTGGCAACCCAACTCCCAGATCCCTTGACCCTCTAAACCAGAGTTGAATCTGCACTTGTGGGGTCACTCATTCAGGGGCCTCCGAGGAATCCCCTGGGCTGGGACTGGGACTTCCCGGATGCCCCAGATGCAGACAAGGCCCTCAAGGAGCTCACAGTAGGGAGGGGCCAATAGTCGAAGCCATTCCTAAACCATGGGAGTGGCCCCAGTAACAGAGCAGAGACCAGATGGTCTTTCCTGTTGGGAGAGTGGGTGTGTCAACAGAAGCACCAGCAGGCCCTATGGGGTGAAGCCCTAGTGAGCAACATCTGAAGTTCATAAACAAATGCAAACGTGAATGAACTTTAAATGGCTTGGAGCTCTGGATTAGACTACCACTGCCACTGCACCCCAGGAAAATTCTTTAACATCTCTGTACCCCGATAGCCTCATTTTATTATTACGTTGCTGATAACTATGACCTAAAACATGAACTATGATCCTTTACTTCCATTTCATGGACCAGGAATCTGGAGCTCAGAGAACTTAGAAGATTTGTGCCAAGTCACATGGCTTTTACATGGATGACAACTGAAGTGTGTGACTCGTTATTATTTGGAGATAATAATAGAAACAATGTCATAGAGATCTTCTTAAGGATTAAATAAATTCATCCATGTGAACTGCTTAGAATAGTATCTGGCATCACTATGAAAACAAAAGAAGTATTAAGGATCACAACTGTTAGTATTATCAAGCCGTCGATGCTACATCTGGTGTTGTGATAGACATGGGGAGAAGGAGGCAATGAGGGCATTTTTGATATTCTCCCACTCTTACAGGGTTCACATTCGTGAAGGGACAAAGGTACTCTGGTCCTTTAGATTTCAGAGATACTCACCTTCGGGAAGATTCTCTCGAGCCTGCCGAAAGTCATCTGAGGACGTTCAACTGAAAGAGAATATATCACAATTTTTCTTTCTTAGTAAAGGTTTCCAAACTCTAGAGAGATGTCTATTGCATGAGGGTATTCTGCAGCAGAGGGTTATGAGTCCACTTATTGTTGAGGACTTATTTGAGATATGCCTCTGAATTATGTTTAGTAATGGTTGATTGATTTATCAGTGGCCTCAATTCAGAATTTTACATCTCATGGTTTATCAAATGGGGACTAAACCCCATCACAGTCTCATCTTATTCCATTACATATGTTTCACTTTTTCCCAAATAATTAAATTGATTGGTTGGGAATCTGAACTGTATCCACTCAAGATATGAACAACTAAAAATCACTATACACTTCAAATGGATGAATCTTATGGTATGTGAATTAAGCTGTTAAATGTGTGATGAACCATGGATGATTTAGTCCAGTGGCTCTAAAATATTTTCAGTATAAAGACACTCCTTTAATGTCAAAAGCTTGGCAGATACTCAAGCACTGGATTTTCAGACCTCTTGTAGTGATTGTGGGAGATTGTAGAATCTGGCCTGTTTAGTTGGCGAGTAATAGGTCTATTGGAGACAGTTTGGACATTCTGACCTTGTCTTATAATTGTGTTGTCAGAGCAGAAGAGCAAGTAAACACATATGTCCCCTTTATATTCCTGAAATGTACAAAGATCTGTACCGAAGAACCTGTCTTTTTTTCACCCTGTGTTATCTCTGCTCACCGACAAGTGGGAAAGCTCTCTGTGTGTTGGATGAGGGATCACTCTTTCAAACTCACTCCTGAGCTCATCACAGAGAATCAGGGTTCTTTGGGAATGAGAAGACTATTTGGTTTTGATAAAATACAGAGAAACATCCATCTTTATTACATAATGTGTTCATCACCCTCACTCCTAAGATACTTATCCAATACCTACATGCTGTTAATGAAACAAACTCTGGAAGTTTTTGGTGGATCCACAGTTTTAATAGTTTCTTTCTTTTTTTGTCACTTTCAACATTTTCTTAACTGTCTTTTGATTCATTAACAGTGCTTAGGAAGAACAGCAAGTCCTTTAAAAAGGAAATATTTCAAACACACAGAAAAGTAAGGGGGATAATATTGAGTCCAGTCAGATCTCAACATTACCCCACAGCTATGTTAGGTCTGATTTATTTGTTCAGAATATTAGAAATACTACAAACAGGCTGGGCATGGTGGCTCACACTTGTAATCCCAGCAGTTTTGGAGGCTGAGTTAAAAAAATTTCCTCTAAATTAAATTTAGTTAATTATGAAAAAAAAAAACCCTTTACAAACTTTGTCTCCCAAAAGTGAGAAGCTTATAGGTGTCAGTAGAGAAAAAAACAACTTTATGAAAACCTACAGCATTGTAGGGGTTAGGGGTGATGGGGAGGGCTGAGCAGATGGGCCCTTTCCAGTTCAGAAACCTTGGTCCCAAGCAGAAATATGATGATGAGAGTTCCTCATCTTTCCTGGCTGCCTTCCTGGTAGTTGGTGCCACATCTCCAGAAGTGGTTTTTAGTGAATTGTTTCTTTGGAGGCTGGAAGTGGACGATGCACAGGTGACCTCTGTGACAAGTGCTTAAAGGCAGATGTCACTGGCCATGTTTGTTGTAGTATTAGGATTTGGACAATGGCTAGAGATGCAGCCGCCAACATCTTTAGTCAAGAGGTGAGGAGCAGAGAAAGACAAAATAAAAGGAAGAGAATGTAGGAGGGAGAGGAAAGTCTGACAGTCTGTTAGAGAGGGTTTAGAGATGGGGATGGAGAGAATACATCAGAAAGAGATCAGCAGGCCGGACATGGTGGGTCACGCCTGTAAGCCCAACACTTTGGGAGGCCAAGGCGGGCAGATCGCCTGAGGCAGGAGTTCCTGATCACCCTGGCCAACATGGTGAAACACCGTCTCTACTAAAAATACAAAAATTGGCCAGGCCTGGTGGTGGGCTCCATTTCTATAGTGCTTTAGAGCTTACAAAGGGTCTTCACATGCATTACCTTAATCAATGTTCTCAACAACGCTGGGAGAGTTACACTTGCCTAAATTAGGAGAAACCTGGGAGGTTAGAAGGGAAAGGAATGGCCTAAATGAATGGGCTTTCCAGGGCTAGAATGCTTATCTTCACACTCTTTTAAGACTCACATTCTTGCAAAAAGCAAAAGTCTCCATTTAATTGAGAGTTTGGTATACGGAAGATTTGGAGAATAGCATTCTAAGAATTCACAGGTCTACAAAGGGAAGAGGTTCTGTAAAATACAAGGGATCCCATATAAGCTGGTAGACAGCTGCTGGGAGAGTAAATGTAAAAACATAGAGAGGGGATAAAACACTGCTGGGAAAGTTGGTGTGGGGAGATGAATACAGGGACAGGAGAGGTAAAGAAGTGGTTTGCTGAAATTAAACTAGGCAGCAAAGAAAGCAGTACCAGACATGGCATATCACCCTACTGAGGCACCAACATTGAATGTGGAATTCAGTGAGGTGGTACCCTTACCAATTCTGGTTGCATTGGGATGTGTCACTGATCAACAATCTTAAGCTACTTTTTTTTCCTTTTTTTTTTTTTTTTCTGACACGGAGTCTTGCTCTGTTGCCAGGCTTGAGTGCAGTGGCGCGATCTCTGCTCACTGCAATCTCCCCCTCCCCGGTTCAAGTGATTCCCCTGCCTCAGCCTCCCGAGTAGCTGGGACTACAGGCAAGCACTACCACGCCCTGCTAAGTTTTGTATTTTTAGTAGAGACGAGGTTTCACCATATTGGGCAGGATGGTCTCGATCTCTTGACCTCGTGATCTGCCTGCCTCAGCCTCCCAAAGTGCTGGGATTACAGTCGTGAGCCACTGCACCCGGCTCTTAAGCTACTTTTAATTCAGCTTCCTCCCTTATGAAATAGTGAACCATACATGTAAAATAGGCTACAGGAAAGTTCTCTCTGAGCTTGTAAACACTCTTTAAATGTAGTAATAATAACAATTAATACCTTTCACAATCCTTCTTTGAATTCAGTCTCCACACTGGCAACCCAACTCCCAGATCCCTTTACCCTCCAAACCAGAGTTGAATCTGCACTTCTGGGATCACTCATTCAGGGGCCTCCGAGGGATCCCCTGGGCTGGGACTGGGGCTTCCCGGATGCCCCAGATACAGACAAGGCCCTCAAGGAGCTCACAGTAGGGAGGGGCCAACAGTCAAAGCGATTCTTAAGCCATGCGAGTGGCCCCAGTAACAGAGCTGGGGCCAGTTGTTCCTTCCTGTTGGGAGAGTGGGTGTCTCAACAGAAGCACCAAGAGGCCCTATGGGGTAAAGCACTGGTGAGCAACACCCGAACTTCATAACAAATGCAAACGTGAATGAGCTTTAAATGGCTTTGGAGCTCTGGATTAGACTACCACTGCCGCTGCGCCTCAGGAAAATTCTTTAACATCTCTGTACCCCGA
The DNA here is from genome assembly GCA_021498465.1 of Hylobates pileatus. Classification (NCBI taxonomy): domain Eukaryota; kingdom Metazoa; phylum Chordata; class Mammalia; order Primates; family Hylobatidae; genus Hylobates; species Hylobates pileatus. The sequence goes on from CM038521.1 coordinate 60,077,043, forward strand.
TAGCCTCATTTTATTATTATGTTGCTGATAACTATGATCTAAAACATGAACTATGATTCTTTACTTCCATTTCATGGACCAGGAATCTGGAGCTCAGAGAACTTAGAAGATTTGTGCCAAGTCACATGGCTTTTACATGGATGACAACTGAAGTGTGTGGCTCGTTATTATTTGGAGATAATAACAGACACAATGTCACAGAGGTCTTCTTAAGGATTAAATAAATTCATCCATGTGAACTCCTTAGAATAGTGTCTGGCATCACTATGAAGACAAAAGAAGTATTAAGGATCACAACTGTTAGTATTATCAAGCCGTCGATGCTACATCTGGTGTTGTGATAGATATGGGGAGAAGGAGGCAATGAGGGCATTTTTGATATTCTCCCGCTCTTACCAGTGTTCACACCCATGAAGGGACAAAGGTTCTCTGATCCATTAGCTTTGAGAGATACTCACCTTCGGGAAGATTCCCTGGAGCGTGCCGAAAGTCATTTGAGGAGGTTCAACTGAAAGAGAATACATTAGAATATTTTTTGTTGGTAAAGATTTCCAAACTCTAGAGAGACTTCTGTCGCATGAGGGCATTCTGCAGCAGAGGGTTATGAGTCCACTCATTGTTGAGGAGTTATTTGAGATTTGCTTCTGAATTATGTTTAGTCATGGTTGGTGCATTTATTGCTGGCATCAATTCAGAATTTTCCATCTCATGGTTTATCACATGGGGACTACACCCCATCACAGTGTCATCTTATTCCATTACATATCTTTTACTTTTTCCCAAATAGTTAAATTGACTGGGAATCTGAACTGTAATCACTCAAGATGTGCAACAACTAAAAATCACTGTACACTTAAAATGGATGAATCTTATGGTATGTCAATTAAGCTGTTAAATGTGTGATGAACCATCGATGATTTAGTCCAGTGGCTCTGAAATATTTTCAGTATAAAGACACTCATTTAATGTCAAAAACTTGGCAGATACTCAAGCACTGGATTGTCAGACCTCTTATAGTGATTGTGGGAGATTGTAGAATCTGGCCTGTTTAGTTGGGGAGTAATAGGTCTATTGGAGACGGTTTGGACAGTCTGACCTTGTTTATAATTGTGTTGTCAGAGTAGAAGAGCCAGTAAACACATATATCCCTTTTATATTCCCAAAATGTACAAAGATGTCTAGTCAAGAACCTGTCTTTTTTTCACTCCATGTTATCTCTGCTCACTGACAAGTGGGAAAGCTCTCTGTGTGTTGGATGAGGGATCACTCTTTCAAACTCTCTTCCAAGCTCATCATGGAGAATTGGGGTTGCTGGGGAATGTGAGGACTATTTGGTTTTGATAAAATACAGAGAAACAGCGATCTTTATTACATAATGTGTTCATCACCCTCACTCCTAAGATACTTATCCAATACCTACATGCTGTTAATGAAACAAACTCTGGAAGTTTTTGGTGGATCCACAGTTTTAATAGTTTCTTTCTTTTTTTTTTTTTTTTTCTCTTGTAACATTTTCTTAACTGTCCTTTGATTCATTAACAGTGTTTAGCAAGAACAACATGTCCTTTAAAAAAGAAATATTTCAAACACACAGAAAAGTATGGGGAATAATATTGAGTCCAGTCGGATCTCAACATTACCCCACAGCTATGTTAGGTCTGATTTATTTATTCAGAATATTAGAAATACTACAAACAGGCTGGGCATGGTAGCTCACACTTGTAATCCCAGCACTTTGGGAGGCTGAGGCGGGTGGATCACCTGAGGTCAGGAAGTTTGAGACCAGCCTGGCCAACATGGTGAAACCCCGTCTCTACCAAAAATACAAAAATCAGCTGGGTGTGGGGGTGGGCGCCTGTAACCCCAGCTACTCTGGAGGCTGAGGCAGGAGAATCACTTGAACCCGGGAGTTAAAAGTCGGAGTGAGCTGAGATTGCCTTATTGCACTCCACCCTGGACGAGAAGAGTGAAACTCCATCTGAAAAACAAAAACAAACAAAACACACTATCAACAAGTCACAGCTGAAGCTGTGTGTGCAGCACTCAGCAATCCCCGCCCTCCCTCCCTCCTCCACTTACAGCCAGTCACCTTAATTTGATGGCTTTTTATTCACATTCATGTTTGTATACATTTACCATTTACTTATTATCCATAAAAATATATATTCTTGTTTTGCATGTTTTAAAATTTTATAAATGGCCCCTGTAGTTAACTTTCTGCATGCAATTTTTTTTTTCACTCAGCCCTGATGTGTGTGAGGGAACAAATGCCTGAGGATCTTTCCCAGGTAGCTGAGCTGAAAAGCAGTTGGGCTTGAGGAGACCCTTTCCAGCCCCTTCCCATCTACTCACCCTCATTCTCATGGTTACGGTCATTATCAGAATCATTCCTCTGAGAGTCTGTGGCCTGTTTATTATGCATGAAAGGTGAGAGGGTAACCTTGAAACCTAGAAAGAAGCAAAATGTTTATTCCTTAAGAGACAAGCTTAGGCCTGGTATGGTGGCTCACGTCTGTAGTACCAGCACTTTGGGAGGCTGAGGCAGGAGGATTGCTTGAGGCCAGGAATTCAAGGCTTCAGTGAGCTATGATTGCACTACTGCACTCTAGCCTAGGTGACAGAGTGAGACTCTGACTCAAAAAAAAAAAAAAGAAAAAAAAAGGAAGAAAGAAAGATACAAGCTGAGAGAAGGAAGGTAGGGACGGTGTGGGAGTGCCGGGATGCCACAGAGACACTTGGACTCATCAGAACAGAGGCCTAAGGGAGAGAAACGTGCAGGATCCAGGTATAAGCTCCACTGTGGCCAGTCCCTGCCCTCAGCCCTGACAGGATACAGAAGAGCAGAACACCCAGAAGCTGCCTTGCGATTTTTCCCTGCACAAAAGGAAAATGTGGGGTACTTTCTGCAGCCTAAGAAGTAGCCAAAGCAGGAAAAGGGATGCTCATGTGTCCCCAGACTTGTCTGTTCCTAGAACTTTCTGTTACCTAGTTTAGTCATGGCCTCATACTTTCTCTTCATATACACATAGATGATTTTCTCCGAGTATTTCATCTTTTCCCACTCTTTCTTAGAGAAGTATTTGGCAATATCATCGAAGGCCTACAAAAAACAAAAAGGAATTCTGGCAGTACTCAGCTAGGCATGTCTGCCATTCAGCTGGAGCCGCTTCCTGTGTGCTGGATCTGGGAAGTGGGGATGATAATCCTTCCTGGTTGATGCCATGGCTAACTGACAGAACACGAGAGAACTTCCCTAGCTTCACCCCTGCCACACAGTAGGGCTTTAATGCTGCTGGCTGGCTCTCTTCCCACCTTCCAGAATGGACTGAGAGTCACCAAATGAAGTGCAAGGTCACAGACTTGTCTCCAGGGATGCTAGGTGATGACAGAGCGAGGGTGGGAGGCTCCCAAGGATGCAGATCTCCCCCGAGACCCTGCTCCTTGTCTCCAGTACCTCTGTCCTCCCCTCCTCAGAAACCTGGTCACCCCACACTGTCCCCTGGGCCACTACTATGCCCCCTCCAGGTCACCTCACCTTGCTTCTCTTCTCTGATGCTTTAGCATCATCCCTGGGTCTCTTTGCAAAAGTGTCGTCTCTGTTCATGGCACCAGGAGCAGTCTGACCTGCAAGAGAAACAGATTGAGACTTTCCAGCCGCAGGACCTTTGGTCCTGTGGAGGGAGAAATCAGTGAAGGCCGGCCACACTCAGTCACCTGGAATCAGCTGCTGCATTTCTCCATCCGGGGCTTATCTGTCCCTGAGTAAGGATATGGGGAGAAGTCAGATGAAAACAGGGAGCCAGGGGTCTCTGGGAGAAGTATTGATAGGGGATGACAGGTTTCCTATGGGCAAAGCAGCCTTGAGTCTTTGGGAGGGGGTTGGCTAATGTTGTTAGTAGTTTCCCTGGGGCTAGGCTTACCCTGAAAGAGGTACAGACCCTTGTTGGGGAGGCAGGGACATGACTGTGTAATTTTATTGAGTGGGGGCGTTCTGACACCCCCACTCAATAAATAAAGGGAGAGAAGTGAGTCCCAGAGATAACATGGTCTCTCTGGTGATGGATCTGATCAGGCAGAGGGATGGGAAATGAGCATGGCTACTGTGAACGGATTTAGAGGCTATTACTGGGTGATTTGTAAATCATTAGGAAGTGAGCTAGAATTTCTGAGACTACAAGAGCCCATCACCACTTAGAGAGAATATGGGGCGTTTCAAGATGCAGCAATCAGCCAGGAGCGGTGGTTCACGCCTGTAATCCCAGCACATTGGCCAATCCTCCAGCCTCAATCTCGGGACTACAGTACAGGCATGCACCACCCAGCCCCCACTAATATTCTTATTTTTGTTTTTTTAGTGGAGACGGTTTTGCTATGTTGACCAACTTGGTCTCGACCTCTTGGGCTCAAGCGATACTCCTGCCTCAGCTTCGGGACTACAGGCCTGCACCACCCTGAGTTTTGCTATGTTTCCCACGCTGGTCTTGACCTCCTGGGCTCATTCAATGATTTGAACCCGGGAAGCTGAGGTTGCATTGAGCTGACATCACACCACTGCACTCCAGCTTGGGAGACGGAGCAAGATTGTCAAATAAACAGATAAATGAAAGAAAGAAAGAAGAAAGAAAGAAAGAAAGAAAGAAAGAAAGAAAGAAAGAAAGAAAGAAAGAATAAGAGAAAGAGAGAAAGAAAAAGAAAGAGAAAGAAGGAAGGAAGGAAGGAAGGAAGGAAGGAAGGAAGGAAGGAAGGAAGGAAGGAAGGAAAGAAGGAAGGGAGGGAGGGAGGGAGGGAAGGAAGGGAGGAAGGGAGGGAAAGAAAGAAAGAATGGAGGGAAGAAAGAAAGAGAGAGAAAGACCAGGTGACTCTCCATAAGAACAGTAAGCTTTGTGGTATTTTTACTTACCCTCATCCCATCTCATGCTCCCAGCTTGGTTCTGTTCATTGCTGATGAAATACAGATAGGATTGGCGAGAACTGGCAGATGGCTGGCTGTTGATCATGAAAATGTCAGACCTGATATAGTCCTCCTTGGAAAGGCCCTTTCTAGGGGCTGATACTCTGTGTCGGTGGTGCTGTGGGACAATGACATAATGCTGACCATTAAACCAGGGGAACATGGGTCCACATATGGTGGCAATCCACGAGGCTACCGAGTGGCCATTGCAGCCCTTGAGGTTTTAGAAGAAAACCTTGCTGAAACTGCAGAAAAAAATGGGTATTCTCTTGAGAAATGAACCCATGAAGCTACCTTCTGATGTTGTAACTGCAGTAAGAGGAAAATGATTATTTTATTTATTCATTTATTTATTTTATTGAGTCAAAGTTTCACTCTGGTTGCCCAGGCTGGAATGCAATGCCACGATCTTGGCTCACTGCAACCTCTGCCTCCTGGGTTAAAGGGATTCTCCTGCCTCAGCCTCCTGAGTAGCTGGGATTACAGGCATGTGCCCCTATGCCCGGCTAATTTTTGTATTTTTAGTAGAGACGGGGTTTCACCATGTTGGCCAAGCTGGTCTTGAACTTCTGACCTCAGGTGATGCACCTGCTTCAGCCTCCCAAAATGTTGGGGTTACAGGCGTGAGCCACTCTGCCCAGGAGGAAAAGAATTATTAAATGCTATTGTTATTCAAGACAACAAAGATTGTGATGCTTGGAAGGTGTGTCTACGACTTCGAGATTATGGATTTCTGGCCAAGCCAATCCATGGTGACATCATCAGTTTTTGCCTCTGCTAGTGGTCAAGAAGGATGAGATTCGAGAGTCCAGTGAAATCAATAACAAGACCATCTTGTCATTCTGAGGGTAGCAGCTGTTTTCAGTGGTCCCTGGGAGCCGGCTGGAGACAGGTGGTTCTGTAAAAGCTCTGCTCTTAATGCAGGCACATTCCACTCCCATGTGTCTTCAAAACCTTTTTCTGGAATATATGTTGTTTTCAGTTGATACATAATAGAATAGTGTTTATGAAGCTGCCTTTTGCTTTGTAACATAAATAAGAGAATGTAAAGGCATCTATATTCAGTGAAAGTGTTTTGATGTGCAGAACGTGGCCGGGTGCAGTGGTTCATGCCTGTAATCCCAGCATTTTGGGAGGGTGAGGTGGGCAGATCACTTGAGGTCAGGAGTTTGAGACCAGCCTGGCCAACATGGAGAAACCCCGTCTCTACTAAAAATACAAAAATTAGCTAGGTGAGTTGGTGGGTGCCTGTAGTCCTAGCTACATGGGAGGCTGAGACAGGAGAATCCCTCGAACCCGAGAGGCAGATGTTGCAGTGAGCTGAGATCGTGCCACTGCACTCAAGCCTAGGTGACAGACTGAGAATCCCTCTTGGGAAAAAAAAAAGGTACAGAACATTTCCATCACCACAATACTATCCCTTGTGCTACTCATTTTTAGTAATACTCACTCTCCTCCCATCCACCATCCCTAACCCCTGGCAACCACTAATCTGTTTTTCATTTCCACAATTTTGTCTTTTCTAGAATGTTGCACAAATGAAATCTTATAGTATATCACGTTTTAAGGGCTTATTCCACTCAGTATAATTCCCTGGAGATTCATCCAAGATATTAATATCTGTGTATCAATAGTTCATTGTTGCTGTTGTTGCTGTTGAGACAGAGTGTCACTCTGTCGCTCAGGCTGGAGTGCAGTGGCATGATCTCGGCTCACTGCAACCTCCGCCTCCCTGGTTCAAGTGATTTTCCTACCTCAGTCTCCCGAGTAGCTGTGACTACAGGCATGCGCCACCACATCCTGGTAATTTTTGTATTAGTCATAGAGATGGGGTTTCAACATATTGGCAAGGCTGGTCTTGAACTCTTGACGTCATGATCTGCCCGCCTCGGCCTCCCAAAGTGCTGGGATAACAAGGTAAGCCACTGTGCCTGGCCAATAGTTCATTTTTATTACTGAGTAGTATTCCATGGTATGGACGTACCACAGTTCAACCATTCGCTTATTGTAGGACATATTGATTATTTCCAGCTTTTGGCTATTACAAGTAAAGCTGCTATGAACAATTATATACAAGTTTCTGGATGGGCATACATTTTAACTTCTCTGAAGTGTAATTGTTGAATTGTATGGTCATTGCATGTTTAGTTTTATAAGAAACTACCAAACTGCTTTCCAGAGTGGCTGTAAGATTTTACCTTCCCAGCAGCACTTAATGAGATGTCCAGTTTCTCTGCATCCTTGTCACCATTTGGTGTTGTCACTATGTCTTTTATTTTAGGTGTTGTAATAAGTGTATAGTGATACCTCATCGTGGTCTTAACTTACATTTAGTGAAGGAAATGAGTGTTGAACATCTTTTCATGTGCTTATTTGCTTATTTCCTCTTCAGTGAAATATATGTTCACATCTTTTCATGATTTTCTAATTGGATTATTTGTTTATATTTTTTACCATTGAGGTTTTTTATTATTATTATTTTATTATTATAATTCTTGAGACAGAGTCTCGCTCTGTTACCCTGGCTGCAGTGCAGTGGCACAATCTTGGCTCTCTCCAATTTCCGCCTCCCAGGTTCTAGCAATTCTCATGTCTCAGCCTCCTTAGTAGCTGGGATTATGGGCAAGCATCATCATGCCTGTCTAATTTTTGTATTTTTAGTAGAGGTGGGTTTTTGCCACATTGCCCAGGCTGTTCTTGAACTCCTGGCCTCAAGGGATCTGCCCTCCGTCCACCTCGACCTTTCAAAGTGCTGGGATTACAAGCATGGGCCACCATGCTCAGCCTACCATTGAGTTTTGAGAGTACTATACATATCCATTATGTATTCTGTATGTGAGTCCTTTCTTGGATATGTGGTTTGCAAATATTTTCTCCTAGTCAAGATCCTGTTTTTTCATCCTTTTAACAGGGTTTCTTGCAGAGCACAAGTTTTAAATTGGGAGAAATCTAATTTATTTGTTTTCCTTATGGATTATGCTTTTTGAACCGTTCACTATGCCCTAGATCTCAGATGTTTCTCCTATGCTTTCTCGTAAAAGTTTTTTCTTAGTTTTATATTTTAGATTTAAATCTATTATCCACTTGAGTTGTTTTCTTTGTATAAAGGTTGAAGATTAGGTCATGTTTTTATTGGCCTATGGCTCTGCAACTGCTCCAGCACCATTTGTTAAGCAGACGATCCTTCCTTCTTTTCGTCTCTTTGTAAAAAATCAGTGTGGGGCTATTTCTAGTTTCTCTATCTTGTTCCAGTGATCTATGTGTCTATTCTTCTCCCAATACTACACGGTCTTGATTCCTGTAGCTATATAAGAAGTATTGAAATATGGTAGAGCCATTCCTCCCACCTTATTCTTCTTTTCCAAAAATTGTCTTAGCTACATATATATATTGTGAGATGCAGTCTGACTTGTGTTGCCCAAGCTGGAGCGCAGTGGGGTGATCTCGGCTCACTGCAACCTCTGCCTCCTGGGTTCAAGTGATTCTCCTGTCTCAGCCTCCCCAGTAGCTGGGATTATGGGCAAGCATCATCATGCCTGTCTAATTTTTGTATTTTTAGTAGAGATGGGTTATTGCCTTGTTGCCCAGACTGGTCTTGAACTCCAGGCCTCAAGGGATTTGCCCTCCATCCACCTCGACCTTTCAAAGTGCTGGGATTACAAGCATGAGCCACCACGCTCAGCCTACCATTGAGTTTTGAGAGTACTATACATATCAATTATATATTCTGGATGTGAGTCCTTTCTTGGATATGTGGTTTGCAAATATTTTCTCCTAGTCAAGACCCTGTTTTTTCATCCTTTTAACCGGGTCTCTTGCAGAGCACAGTTTTAAATTGGATGAAATCTAATTTATTTGTTTTCCTTATGGATTATGCTTTTTGAACTCTTCACTATGCCCTAGATCTCAGACGTTTATCCTATGCTTTCTTGTAAAATTTTTTTTTAGTTTTATATTTTAGATTTAAATCTATGATCCACTTGAGTTATTTTTTGCATAAAAATATGAAGATTAGGTCTTTTTTTTTTTTTTATCCTATGGCTCTGCAACTGCTCCAGCACCATTTGTTAAGCAGACGATCCTTCCTTCCTTTTGTCTCTTTGTAAAAAAATCAGTGTGGGGCTATTTCTAGGTTCTCTATTTCGTTCCAGTGATCTATGTGCCTATTCTTCTCCCAGTACTACAGACTTGATTCCTGTAGCTATATAAGAAGTATTGAAATACGGTGGAGCCATTCCTCCCACCTTATTCTTCTTTTCCAAAAATTGTCTTAGCTACATATATATATTTTGAGATGCAGTCTGACTTGTGTTGCCCAAGCTGGAGTGCAGTGGGGTGATCTCGGCTCACTGCAACCTCCTTCTCCCGGGTTCAAGTGATTCTCCTGTCTCACCTTCCCGAGTAGCTGGGATTACAGGCATGCGCCACCACACACGGCTAATTTTTTTATTTTTAGTACGGCTAATTTTTTTATTTTTAGTAGATAGGGGGTTTCGCCATGTTGACCAGGCTGATCTTGAACTCCTGACCTCAAGTGATCCGCCTGTCTTGGCCTCCCAAAGTGCTGGGATTACAGGAGTAAGCAACCACACCCAGTGTTGTCTAAGCTATTGAAAATTTGTTACAGCAGCAATCAAAAATGAATAGACACAGAAACATTTATTAGTGAAACAAAATAGAAAGTCAAGAAACAGACTAATCTATATGTAAACTTCAGCATGCATTTCCAAACAGTGGGCAAAAGATGATGGGTTGTATAATAAATGATTGCTTGACAAGTGTGTATCCATTTCAAAAACTAAAGATTAAATCCTTACTTTGAAACCCATAAAATAATAAATTCTAAAAATTCAGTGACTTAAATGTGAAAATGTGAAATCATAAAGAACTAGATGACAATTTAGGAAAATATTACAGTGTAAGACATCTTGAGTTGGCATAGGCACTTCCTGACATTACACCAAGGCTATAAACAATGAATCTGACATAAAGATGTAAAAATTAAAGTATCATCTAATTCAAAAGACACCATAAACAGCTGTTTAAAAAGGCAAATGTTGGGGAAATTGGTGAAGCATCCGCAATAAGTTAACAGTAACCATCTCTAATATACAACAAAGCTTTTGCATATCAATAAGAGAAACTGGAACAACCCAATGAAAAATGTGTTCAGGCATGGCACTACTTCACTGTATGGCAGAAAAAGATTATGAAATAGAAAGTATGAAAGAAAAATAATAAAGGAAATGGAGAATAGATCCCAGAAGTTTCAACGTTCATCCAATAGAAGTTCCAGAGATAGGCCAGGCGCCGTGGCTCACGTCTGTAATCCCAGCACTTTGGGAGGACGAGGTGGGCGGATCACAAGTTTGAGACCAGCCTGGCCAACATGCTGAAACCGCATCTCTACTAAAAATACAAAAATTAGCTGGGCATGGTGGCACATGCCTGTAATCCTAGCTGCTAGCAGTGCTGAGGCAGGAGGATCACTTGGACCTGGGAAGCAGATGTTGCAGTGAGCCGAGATCGTGCCACTGCACTCCAACCTGGGCAACAGAGCAAGACTCCGTCACAAAAAAAAAAAAGTTCCAGAGGTAGAGAATAGAAAGACTGGGCCGGGTGCCATGGCTCATGCCTGTAATCCCAGCATTTTGGGAGGCCGAGGCAGGCAAATCACCTGAGGTCAGGAGTTTGAGACCAGCCTGATTAACAGGGTGAAACCCCATCTCTACTAGGGTTTGGTGTTGGGCACCTGAAATCCCAGCTATTTGGGAGTTCAGAACAGTTCCCAGTAACAAAACCCTTGATGGTTTGGCCCCACTGGGGAATGAGATGTCTTCGAGTGGGAAAAGGTCAGAGGCCACAGATGGAGGATCAGCCCAGGTGGAGCTTTCTAAGTTGCATTCTTTTTTTCTCCTTGTTTTCTGGAAGGCTTATTACCTGTTCTGTAAACATATAGAGCAGACACTTGGCAGGGCTGGCCCAGTGGCAGCCGAAAGTGGCTTGATAACATTAAGGAATAGGGGGCTTGGAAAGCTCCTAGAAAAAGTGCAGACTCACCAAAGCTGGCCAGTAACTGAACATTCCTTTCCTACCTCTCCCCCTGCCCTCTGAGCTGGGCGATTACAACCAATATCACCCACCTGTAGACTCCCTCCACACTGTAAGGCAGAAATCCTATAAGCGTCTCTGGGGGCTCATAGGCTAGGGACTGGAAAGAAGAATTGGCTCAGCTCAGCTCTAGAGGCTCTATATCCTACGACCTATCAATCCAGAAACCCTGAAACTCATATGGAGTCTCTGGGCTGACACATCTTCCCAGGAACAAAGAATTATATAGAAAAACTATCAGATAGGCCTGGCACCGTGGCTCACGCCTGTAATCCCAGTACTTTGGAAGGCCGAGGTGGGACGATCACCTGAGGTCAGGAAGTTGAGACCAGCCTGGCCAACATGGCGAAACCCCATCTCTACTAAAAATACAAAATTAGCTGTGCGTCGTTGTGCACGCCTGTAACCCCAGCTACTCAGGAGGTTGAGGTAGGAGAATCACTTGAACCTGGGAGGCCGAGGTTGCAGTGAGGTGAGATCACACCATTGCACTTCAGCCTGGGCAACAGAGCAAGACTCCGTCACAAAAAAAAAAAAAAGTTCAGAGGTAGAGAATAGAAAGACTGGGCCGGGTGCCATGGCTCACGCCTGTAATCCCAGCACTTTGAGAGGCTGAGGCAGGCGGATCACCTGAGGTCAGGAGTTTGAGACCAGCCTGGCCAACAGGATGAAACCCTGTCTCTATTAGGGGTTGGTGGTGGGTGCCCGAAATCTCATCTATTTGGGAGTTCAGAACAGTTCCCAGTAACAAAACCCTTGATGGTTTGGCCCCACTGGAGGATGAGATGTCTTTGAGTGGGAAAAGGTCAGAGGCCACAGATGGAGGATCAGCCCTGGTGGAACTTTCTAAGTTGCATCCTTTTTTTCTCCTTGTTTTCTGGAAGGCTTTTTACCTGTTCTGTAAACATATAGAGCAGAGACTTGGCAGGGCTGACTCAGTGCTAGCCCAAAGTGAGGTGATAACATTAAGGAATAGGGGGCTTGGAAAGCTCCTAAAAAAAGTGCAGACTCATGAAAGCTGGCCAGTAATTGAGCATTCTTTTCCTACCTCTCCATCTGCCCTCTGAGCTATGCAATTATAGCCAGTATCACTCACCCGTAGACTCCCTTCACACTGTAAGGCAGAAATTCTATAAGCTTCTGTAGAGGCTACTAGGCTAGGGACTGGAAAGAAGAATTGGCTCAGCTCAGCTCTAGAGGCTCCGTATCCTATGACTTATCAATCCAGAAACCCTGAAACTCATGTGGAGTGTCTGGGCTGACACATCTTCACAGGAACAAAGAGTTATATAGAAAAACTATCGCATAGGCCAGGCGCCATGGCTCACGCCTGTAATCCCAGTACTTTGGAAGACCAAGGCGGGAGGATCCCCTGAGGTCAGGAGTTTGAGACCAGCCTGGCCAACATGGCGAAACCCCATCTCTACTAAAAATAAAAAATTAGCTGTGCATCGTGGTGCATGCCTGTAACCCCAGCTACTCAGGACGTTGGGGCAGGAGAATCACTTGAACCTGGGAGGCAGAGGTTGCAGTGAGGTGAGATCACACCATTGCACTTCAGCCTGGGCAACAACAGTGAAATTGTCTTAACAACAACAACAACAAAAGGCCGGGCATGGTGGCTCACCCATGTAATTCCAGCACCTTGGGAGGCTAAGACCGGCGGCTCACCTGAGGTCAGGAGTTCGAGACCAGGCTGGCCAACATGGTGAAACCCCGTCTCTACTAAAAAGACAAAAATTAGCCGGGCATGGTGGTGGGCACCTGTAATCCCAGCTACTCGGGAGACTGAGAAACAAGAAACACTTGAACCTGGGAGGTGGAGGTTGCAGTGAGCCGAGATCGTGCCACTGCACTCCAACCTGGGTGACAGAGCCAGACACTGTCTTGAAAAAACAAAATGAGAACAAAAACAAACAAACAAAAATGTTGAACCTAGATATCTATATACAGCCAGGATAATCCAGAATAAGGGAAAAAATATTTCAGAAAATTCACCACACATATATCCTTCAGAAAAAATTATTGGTATACAGTTCTATGAGAAGGAAAACTAAATTTAGGAGGAAGGAGGTGATTTCGATAAGCAACGGTGAGGAGAAAATAGTAAAATGTATTGAAAAGTGTAAACTTTAGATTGTAAATTTAAAAAATTACAGTCTTGAACTAAAATTCCCGGTGCTATAAACTCGGAAGATGGTAGGAGGGACAGGAAAGAAAAGAGAAGTTCTTTTGGTGTTCAAGGAAAGGATACAGATGCTAATGAATGATAGAATGTGGTGGTGCACGCCTGTAACCCCAGCTACTCAGGAGGCTGGGGCAAGAGAATCACTCGAACCTGGGAGGCGGAGGTTGCACTGAGGTGAGATGACACCATTGCACTCCAGCCGGGGAAACAAGAGTGAAACTCTGTCTTAAAAAAAAGAAAAGAAAAGAAAAGTAAAAAAGGCCAGGCACGGTGGCTCACGCCTGTAATCCCAGCACTTTGTGAGGCTGAGGCAGGCGGATCACCTGAGGTCAGGAGTTCGAGACCAGCCTGGCCAACAAGGTGAAACCACGTGTATACTAAAAATACAAAATTAGCTGGGCATGGTGGCACATGCCTGTAATCCTAGCTGCTAGCAGTGCTGAGGCAGGAGGATCACTTGGACCTGGGAAGCAGATGTTGCAGTGAGCCGAGATCGTGCCACTGCACTCCAACCTGGGCAACAGAGCAAGACTCCGTCTCGAATGAATGAATGAATGAATGAATGAATAAATAAATAAATAAATAAATAAATAAGTAAATAGAAAACCTATTGGATAGATTGGATATGAAAACATTAACTGCTTAAATAAATAATTCAGCGGAATAGATTGGATGTTAAAACTGATATAGTTGAAAAAGCAATTACTGGGCTGAGGAAATGCGTCTAAAGAATTCATAAAAGTAATCGGTAATGGATAGAGATGAAGTAAATGAAAGAAAAGTTAATTAATAGAGAGGATAGAAGAATAAATGTTGAAACACATCTAATAGTAGCCTTATAAGAAGAGAATATAGTCATTAAAAAGGAGAGTGTATTTAAATAAATAATCAATGAGAATTTCTCAGATTTAAAAAAATGACTTAAGTTTTAAAGGTATTATAGTACAAACACACACACAGGAAAAGTGAAATGTAAAATTGTGAAAGACAAAGAAAAAATATTTTAAAAACGATCAGAGAAAAATAGCAGGTTACTTACAGAGGAAAAATAATTAAACTGACATCGGATCTCTCAAATACTACACTGGAGGCAAGGATACAATGGTGTAATAATTCCAAGGTGTTGAAAAAAATGATTTTTTTTTTGAGACAGAGTCTCGCTTTCTCACCCAGGCTGGAGTGCAGTGGCATGATCTCAGCTCGCTGCAACCTCTGCCTCCTGGGTTCAAGCAAATCTCCTGCCTCAGCCTTCTGAGTAGCTGGGGCTACAGGCGCACGCCACCACGCCTGGCTAATTTTTGTACTTTTAGTAGAAATGTGGTCTTGCCATTTTGGCCAGGCTGGTCTGGAACTCCTGACCTCAGGTTATCTGCCTGCCTTGGCCTCCCAAAGTGCTGGGATTACAGGCGTAAGCCACTGCACCCGACGAAAGAAAGGAATTTTTATACCAGGTGGAGTAAAGACAATGTCAGCCATAAGACTTCAGGAGATTGAAGATAGAGGGAAATGTTAAAGCAAACAAGTATTTATTGCGCTTATTAAAGACTGCAAGGAAGGGCCAGCTGCAGTGGCTCATTCCTGTAATCCCAGCACTTTGGGAGCCTGAGGCAAGGGGATTGATTGAACCCAGGAGTTCAAGACCAGCCTGGGCAACATGGCAAAACCCCGTCTCTACAAAAAACTCAAAAATTAGATGGGCGTATCAAGTTCCTGGGTCTGTAGAGAATTTAAAAAAAAGATAGCTGGATTTAGTGGTGCGTACCTGTAGTCCCAGCTACTCGGGAGGCTGGGGCAGGAAGATTGCTTGGGACCTGGAGTTTGAGGCTGCAGTGAGCTAGGATTTGGTCACTGCACTCCAGCCTGAGTGACAGAGTGAGACTTTGTCTCTGAAAATAACAAAAAAGATCGTAAGGATGACTTTACTCAGAGGCGGGACTACTGTGATAGGCACAGGGACCACTGCAATGGGGTCTTGCGGTGGGAGAGTGACATTGGGATCGACTTCAACTCCACCAAGGACAGGTGGGGATTTGTAGTCAAGGAGTAGGAGCCGGGGGTCAGAAGATGGGAAATTACTTGGAGGAAACCTCAGGTGCAGGGGGATTCTGGCTAAACTGACTTGATAGGACTTTTGGTGAAACAGGCTAAATGGGCAGAGTCCTGGATGAAGGACAGAGCCGAGGTTGGGACCTAGTCAGAAACAGGACTCAGAGGAGCCCCACTCAAGTTTGGTCGAAGGAGAGTGTCTCTGTCTGAAAGCAAAAGCAAGAAAGTCAACAGCAGTAAAATGAATGGGTCACAAAGGAGAATTTTTGTGCATTGCTAAGCAGGACTCTGCTTTAACCATTGTGAAAGTTGATTATGTGAAGTGAGTCATTCTTAGTTGTTTTTAAGTTCTTATTTGCAGAAGAAACCTTCAGGTACTATGCTCCAGAGAGAATAGGTTGTAACATGTAACATGATTTTGTTTTGTTTTGTTTTTTTGAGATGGAGTCTCACTCTGTCACCCAGGCTGGAGTGCAGTGGCGCGATCTCGGCTCACTGCAAGCTCTGCCTCCTGGGTTGACACCATTCTCCTCCTCAGCCTCCTGAGTAGCTGGGACTACAGGTGCACACCCCACACCCGGCTAATTTTTGTACTTTTAGTGGAGATGTGGTTTCGCCATGTTGGCCAGGCTGGTCTTGAACTCCTGACCTCAGGTTATCTGCCTGCCTCGGCCTCCCAAAGTGCTGGGATTACAGGGTGAGCCACCAGGCGTGGCCAACATGTTTCTTATCACGCTTCAAGTCTGTGTTGATGTTGATGCCAGAGAGGTATAATGAGGCATGCCTGACCCCCACTTCCGGTCATGGCCTGAAACCATCTCTCCAGTTAAATTTTAAAAGAGCCCTGGCTTAGGAGGACGTCTATTCAGATGGTTGGGGGCAGGGGACTTAGGATTTTATTTTTGATTTACAAGTCCTATAAGATAAAAGTGCATAAATTTTAAGGAACAAGTCTCGTGCCTGATGTATGGACCACACAAAAAGTTCACCAAACTGTCCAATGCCATAACCAGAGACATTTGAACGACAAATCAGGATGAGAAGTTGATGTTTCCACAGTGTAGTCAGCTTTTCCCAAGATGTCAGAATTACTCTTCATATCATAATGAGACTCTTACCCCCTTAATGTCTACATTTTTCACTTAACAGAACCTGACCCCCAAATCCTTCCCTTCACCTAGTGGCCCCTTTTATAGAGTTGGCACTCTACTTTAATTCAACCCAGTACTAAAATGCTTCTCAAAGACTGCAAGAGGTCTCATTCAATTGCCCCATAGTCTTGTGATTTGTTTAGCTGGTGGCCCCTAGGCTTGGGATCTTGGTTCAAAACCATCGTACGAACTAAATTTATTGTATAATTGCTAATTATAGCTGGGTGCAGTGGCTCACGGCTGTAATCCTAGCGCTTTAAGAGGCCGAGGCAGGCGGATCACCTGAGGTCAGGAGTCTGAGACCAGCCTAACATGGCGAAACACCGTCTCTACTAAAAATACAAAAATTAGCTGTGCGTGGTGGCAGACGCCTGTAATCCCAGCTACTCAGAAGGCTGAGATGGGAGAATCGCTTGAACCCGGGAGGCCGAGGTTGCAGTGAGGTGAGATCACACCATTGCACTTCAGCCTGGGCAACAATAGTGAAACTGTCTTAACAACAACAACAACAAAAGGCCGGGCATGGTGGCTCACCCATGTAATTCCAGCACCTTGGGAGGCTAAGACCGGCGGCTCACCTGAGGTCAGGAGTTCGAGACCAGGCTGGCCAACATGGTGAAACCCCGTCTCTACTAAAAAGACAAAAATTAGCCGGGCATGGTGGTGGGCACCTGTAATCCCAGCTACTCGGGAGACTGAGAAACAAGAATCACTTGAACCTGGGAGGTGGAGGTTGCAGTGAGCAACCTTGCTTAACTACAGTGGCTGGATCGCACCATTGCACTCCAACCTGGGTGACAGAGGAAGACTCCATCTCAGAAAACAAAAACAAAAACCTGATAAATGCTGTTAGGAAACTATCTTAAAACACAAAATCCCCGTTTTCTTAGACTGATTGTTTAAAAGATAAAGGAAAACACATCAACATGTTAAGAAAACCTAACTCAAAACTAGAGGAGCAGACTCGCCCTGCTTCAGTGCACCCTTGACACTAATGTTCGATTTTTAGATAAACTGATAAACAATTTCTTTTCAATCACAACCAATCTGATCATATATAAGACTCCCTTCCCAAGGCTCATCCTTCATAAACCCTCAGCAACTTGCCTAGATATTCCATCATTTTTTATCCCGTTTTAGTCTCATAATTTTTCATTTTTATATTGGACTGCAATTCAAGTTCTAGTAAAATGTTAGAGGAAAGGGATAAACTAAGGAAAGGACTGTTAAGCAAAAAGGATCCAGGGAAATTCTCAGCCTATCAAGACTGCAAAAGACACTAAAATTAGGAGAGGCACTATCAGGAGAGAGACATAACCAAAAAAGAGAATTTCAGACCAATATCCTTGATGAACATTGATGCAAAAATCCTCAATAAAATACTGGCAAACCGAATCCAGCAGCACATCAAAAAGCTTATACACCATGATCAAGTGGGCTTCATCCCTGGGATGCAAGGCTGGTTCAACATATGCAAATCAATAAATGTAACCCAGCATATAAACAGAACCAAAGACAAAAACCACATGATTATCTCAATAGATGCAGAAAAGGCCTTTGACAAAATTCAACAACCCTTCATGCTAAAAACTCTCAATAAATTAGGTATTGATGGGATGTATCTCAAAATAATAAGAGCTATCTATGACAAACCCACAGCCAATATCATACTGAATGGGCAAAAACTGGAAGCATTCCCTTTGAAAACTGGCACAAGACAGGGATGCCCTCTCTCACCACTCCTATTCAACATAGTGCTGGAAGTTCTGGCCAGAGCAATCAGGCAGGAGAAGGAAATAAAGGGTATTCAACTAGGAAAAGAGGAAGTCAAATTGTCCCTGTTTGCAGATGACATGATTGTATATCTAGAAAACCCCATTGTCTCAGCCCAAAATCTCCTTAAGCTGATGAGCAACTTCAGCAAAGTCTCAGGATACAAAATTAATGTACAAAAATCACAAGCATTCTTGTACACCAATAACAGATAAACAGAGAGCCAAATCATGAGTGAACTCCCATTCACAATTGCTTCAAAGAGAATAAAATACCTAGGAATCCAACTTACAAGGGATGTGAAGGACCTCTTCAAGGAGAACTACAAACCACTGCTCAATGAAATAAAAGAGGATACAAACAAATGGAAGAACATTCCATGCTCATGGGTTGGAAGAACCAATATCGTGAAAATGGCCATACTGCCCAAGGTAATTTATAGATTCAATGCCATCCCCATCAAGCTACCAATGACTTTCTTCACAGAATTGGAAAAAACTACTTTAAAGTTCATATGGAACCAAAAAAGAGCCCGCATCGCCAAGTCAATCCTAAGCCAAAAGAACAAAGCTGGAGGCATCACGCTACCTGACTTTAAACTATACTACAAGGCTACAGTAACCAAAACAGCATGGTACTGGTACCACAACAGAGACATAGATCAATGGAACAGAACAGAGCCCTCAGAAATGATGCCGCATAGCTACAACTATCTGATCTTTGACAAACCTGACAAAAACAAGAAATGGGGAAAGGATTCCCTATTTAATAAATGGTGCTGGGAAAACTGGCTAGCCATATGTAGAAAGCTGAAACTGGATCCCTTCCTTACACCTTATACAAAAATTAATTCAAGATGGATTAAAGACTTATATGTTAGACCTAAAACCATTAAAATCCTACAAGAAAACCTAGGCAATACCATTCAGGACATAGGCGTGGGCAAGGACTTCATGTCTAAAACACCAAAAGCAATGGCAACAAAAGCCAAAATCGACAAATGGGATCTCATTAAACTAAAGAGCTTCTGCACAGCAAAAGAAACTATCATCAGAGTGAACAGGCAACCTACAGAATGGGAGAAAATTTTTGCAACCTACTCATCTGACAAAGGGCTAATATCCAGAATCTACAATGAACTCAAACAAATTTACAAGAAAAAACAAACAACCCCATCAAAAAGTGGGCAGAGGACATGAACAGACACTTCTCAAAAGAAGACATTTATGCAGCCAAAAACACATGAAGAAATGCTCATCATCACTGGCCATCAGAGAAATGCAAATCAAAACCACAGTGAGATACCATCTCACACCAGTTAGAATAGCCATCATTAAAAATCAGGAAACAACAGGTGCTGGAGAGGATGTGGAGAAATAGGAACACTTTTACACTGTTGGTGGGACTGTAAACTAGTTCAACCATTGTGGAAGTCAGTGTGGCGATTCCTCAGGGATCTCGAACTAGAAATACCATTTGACCCAGCCATCCCATTACTGGGTATATACCCAAGGACTATAAATCATGCTGCTATAAAGACACAGGGAAATGTTAAAGCAAACAAGTATTTATTGCACTTACTAAACTCTGTAAGGAAGGGCCAGCTGCAGTGGCTCATGCCTGTAATCCCAGGACTTTGGGAGCCCAAGGCAAGAGGATTGGTTGAGCCCAGGAATTCAAGACCAACCTGGACAACGTGACAAAACCCCCTCTCTACAAAAAATACAAAAATTAGACAGACATATCAAGTTCCTGGTTCTGTAGATAATTAAAAAAAAAATACCTGGGTGTGGTAGTGTGTATCTGTAGTCCCAGCTATTCGGGAGGCTGGGGCAGGAAGGTTGCTTGGGCCCTGGAGTTTGAGGCTGCAGTGAGCTAGGATTGGGTCACTGCACTCCAGCCTGAGTTACAGAGTGAGACTTTGTCTCTGAAAATAAAAATAAAAATAAAAAAAAGATCGTAAGGACAATTTTACTCAGAGGGGGGACTACTGTGATAGGCACAGGGACCACTGCAATGGGGTCTTGTGGTGGGAGAGTGATATTGGGATCGACTTCAACTCCACAAGGACAAGTGGGGATTTGTAGTCAGGGAGTAGGAGCGGGGGGTCAGAAGATGGGAAATTACTTGGAGGAAAACGCAGGTGTGCAGGGGGATTCTGGCTAAACTGACTTGACAGGATTTTTGCTGAAACAGGCTAAATGGGCAGAGTCCCTGGATGAAGGACAGAGCCCGAGGTTGGGACCTAGTGAGAAACAGGACTCAGGGGAGCCCCACTCAAGTTTGGTCAAAGGAGAGTGTCTCTGTCTGAAAGCAAAAGCAAGAAAGTCAACAGCAGTAA
The DNA here is from genome assembly GCA_021498465.1 of Hylobates pileatus. Lineage (NCBI taxonomy): Eukaryota > Metazoa > Chordata > Mammalia > Primates > Hylobatidae > Hylobates > Hylobates pileatus. The sequence goes on from CM038521.1 coordinate 60,097,604, forward strand.
AATGAATGGATCACAAAGGAGAATTTTTGTGCATTGCTAAGCAGGACTCTGCTTTAACCATTGTGAAAGTTGATTATGTGAAGTGAGTCCCTCTTAGTTGTTTTTAAGTTCTTATTTGCAGAAGAAACCTTCAGGTACTATGCTCCAGAGAGAATAGGTTGTAACATGTAACATGATTTTTGTTTTGTTTTGTTTTGTTTTTGAGATGGAGTCTCACTATATTGCCAGGCTAGAGTGAAGTGGCTCCTTCTCCTCTCACTGCAACCTCTGGCTCCCGGGTTCAAGTGATTCTCCTGCCTGAGCCTCCCGAGTAGCTGAGACTACAGGCTCGTGCCACCACTCCCGGCTAATTTTTTGTATTTTTAGTAGAGACGGGGTTTCACCGTGTGTAGGATGGTGTTGATCTCCTGACCTCGTGATCCGCCCTCCTCAGCCCCCTAAAGTGCTGGGATTACAGGGGTGAGCCACCAGGCGTGGCCAACATGTTTCTTATCACGCTTCAAGTCTGTGTTGATGTTGATGCCAGAGAGGTATAATGAGGCATGCCTGACCCCCACTTCCGGTCATGGCCTGAAACCATCTCTCAGTTAAATTTTAAAAGAGCCCTGGCTTAGGAGGACGTTTATTCAGATGGTTGGGGGCAGGGGACTTAGGATTTTATTTTTGATTTACAAGTCCTATAAGATAAAAGTGCATAAATTTTAAGGAACAAGTCTCGTGCCTGATGTATGGACCACACAAAAAGTTCACCAAACTGTCCAATGCCATAACCAGAGACATTTGAACGACAAATCAGGATGAGAAGTTGATGTTTCCACAGTGTAGTCAGCTTTTCCCAAGATGTCAGAATTACTCTTCATATCATAATGAGACTCTTACCCCCTTAATGTCTACATTTTTCACTTAACAGAACCTGACCCCCAAATCCTTCCCTTCACCTAGTGGCCTTTTATAGAGTTGGCACTCTACTTTAATTCAACCCAGTACTAAATGCTTCTCAAAGACTGCAAGAGGTCTCATTCAATTGCCCCATAGTCTTGTGATTTGTTTAGCTGGTGGCCCCTAGGCTTGGGATCTTGGTTCAAAACCATCGTACAAACTAAATTTATTGTATAATTGCTAATTATAGCTGGGTGCAGTGGCTTATGCCTGTAATCCCAGCACTTTGGGATGCCAAGGCAGGCAGATCACTTGAGGTCAGGAGTTGGACACCAGCCTGGCCAACATGGTGAAAGCCCGTCTCTACTAAAAATACAAAAATTAGCTGGGCGTGTTGGTGGGCACCTGTAATCCCAGCTACTCGAGAGGCTGAGGCACAAGAATCACTTGAACCTGAGAGGTGGAGGTTGCAGTGAGCAACCTTGCTTACCAGTGGCTGGATCGCACCACTGCACTCCAGCCTGGGCAACAGAGTGAGACTCCATCTCAGAAAACAAAAACAAAAACAAAAACCTAATAAATGCAGTTAGGAAATTATCTTAAAACACAAAATCCCCGTTTTTTTAGACTGGTTATTTAAAAGATAAAGAAAAACAGATAAACATGGTAAGAAAACCTATTTCAAACCTAGAAATAGACTCACCCTGCTTCAGTGCACCCTTGACACTAATGTTCGATTTTTAGAAAAACTGATAAAAATTTCTTTTCAATCCCACCAATCTGATCATATATAAGACTCCTTCCCAAGGCTCATCCTTAAAACCCTCAACAACTTGCCTAGAAAGTACATCGTTTTCCTTCCTTCCTTCCTTCCTTCCTTCCTTCCTTCCTTCCTTCCTTCCTTCCTTCCTTCCTTCCTTCCTTCCTTCCTTCCTTCCTTCCTTCTTTCTTTCTTTCTTTTTCTTTCTTTTTTTGAGACGGTCTCCCTCTGTTGCCCAGGATGGAGTGTAGTGTCCTGATCTCAGACCACTGCAACATCACTGCCTCGCGCTCCCGTGATTCTCCTGCCTCAGCCTGCCAGTGCCTGGGATTGCAGGCACGCGCTGCCACGCCTGGCTGGTTTTTGTATTTTTAGTGGAGACGGGGTTTCGCCGTGTTGGCCGGGCTGGTCTCCAACTCCTGACCTCAAGTAGTCTGCCCGCCTCGGCCTCCCGAAGTGCTGGGATTACAGACGGAGTCTCGCTCACTCAATGCTCAATGTTGCCCAGGCTGGAGTGCAGTGGCCTGATCTCGGCTCGCTACAACCTCCACCTCCCAGCTGCCTGCCTTGGCCTCCCAAAGTGCTAAGATTACAGCCTCTGCCCGGCCGCCACCCGGGCTCGGACGGGAGGAGCGTCTCTGCCTGGCCGCCCATCGTCTGGGATGTGAGGAGCATCTCTGCCTGGCCGCCACCCCGTTTGGGAAGTGAGGCGCCTCTGCCTGGCCGCTGTGCAACCTTCCAAGTGTGAAGTGACAGCCTTTCTGCAGGTGTACCCAACAGCTCAAGAGACAGCGACCATCGAGAACCGGCCATGATGACGATGGTGGTTTCGTCGAAAAGAAAAGGGGGAAATATGGGGAAAAGAAAGAGAGATCAGATTGTTACTGTGTCTGTGTAGAAAGAAGTAGACATAGGAGACTCCATTTTGTTCTGTACTAAGAAAAATTCTTCTGCCTTGGTGTGCTGTTAATCTATAACCTTACCCCCAACCGCGTGCTCTCTGAAACGTGCTGTGTCAACTCAGGGTGAAATGGATTAAGGGCTGTGAAAGATGTGCTTTGTTAAACAGATGCTTGAAGGCAGCATGCTCGTTAAGAGTCATCACCACTCCCTAATCTCAAGTACCCAGGGACACAAACACTGCGGAAGGCCTCAGGGACCTCTGCCTAGGAAAGCCAGAGACCTTTGTTCATGTGTTTATCTGCTGACCTTCTCTCCACTATTATCCTATGACCCTGCCACATCCTCGTCTCCGAGAAACACCCAAGAATGATCAATAAATACTAAGGGAAAAAATAAAATAAAATAAAATAAAATAAAAAATCAATCAATAAAAAAAAGTCCATCTTTTTTTTACCTCCTGTCTTAGTCCTATATTTTTCATTTTTATATTGGACTCCAATCCAAGTACTAGTAAAATGTTAGAGGAAAGGGAAAAACTGAGGAAAGGACTGTTAAGCAAAAAAGGTCCAGGGAAATTCTCAGCCTATCAAGACTGCAAAACACACTAAAATTAGGAGAGGCACTATCAGGAAGGTATGCTCTAGAGAGAAAGTCAAGAATGTGGCTATGTTTGCTAGTGCTGAAGAGATTAGGCATGTGACTCAAGGAGCTCTTCCACTATGCTCAGTCATAGCTGGTAACAGAAATAATATTATCTGGGAAGATACACAAAGGACCTGCTGGTCTAAAGGTGTGAATCACTATGACATACATTCTGAGAGGAGGGCTATGGGACAAGAGGGGAGAGTTTCAAGCTACAGAGGACTACTGTGAGTCCTTGAAACCAAATGGAATTTGTCCTGCTAGATTTCAAAACGGTTGGAAGCAGTGACTCCTTCCTTCCATTTTCTCCCATTTGAAATGGAAATATCTGTAACTATTATCCTACACCTGTCTCGCCACTTTATTTTTGGAGCAGATAACTTGTTTTCTAGTGTCACAAATTCACAGCAGGAGAATTTTGCCCCAGGATGTTTCATAACCAGAGTCTCATCCATATCTGTTTTAGATGAGGAGATTTGGTACTTTTGAGCTGATCTTATATGGATAAGATGTTGGACTTCAGCTAATGTTGCACGGTTTGAGACATTTGAGGATTTGGGGATGGGGTGCATGTATTTTGCATGTGGGAGAGATGTGAATCCTTGGGGGCCAGAGGGCAGGCTGTGGTAGACTGAACAACACCCCTCCGAAAGATAGCGACATAGTAAGCCCTGGAACCTGTGAGTGTTAGCTTACAACAAAAAAAGTGATTATGTTGGCCAGGTATGGTGGCTCATGCCTATAATCCCAGCACTTACACATTCTGATTAATAATCTAGGACAAGTTTCTCAAATAAGCTACTAATGCCATTTTGGACGGGGTAATTTTCTGTGGTAGGCGACTATCCTGGGCGCTGTAGGATGCTTAGTAGACTCTTTGGCCTATGCCAGCACAACCCCACCCTATGTGTAACAGCAAGAAACATCATCAGATATTGTCAAATATCTCTTGATGGAGAGAGAACAAAATCCCCTCACATCCGTGTTGAGAACCACTGACCTAGGAGCAAAAGGGTTTTGCGTCTTCTGTGTAAAGGCAGGTATGCAAGAAACAAAGCAATATTCTCTTTAAATCCATTTTTAATTTTTATTTTTAAAACTTTCAATTGTCATATAAAACACGTATAATTCATTATCTTAACCACTTTTTAGTGTTCAGATCAGTAGTATTAATTATGTTCACATTGCTGTGTAATAAATCTCTAGAACTTTTTCGTCTTGCAAAATTGAAATTCTATACCCATTGAACCCTCTCCTTCCTGTTCCTAGTGCCTGGTAACCACCATCCTACTTTCTGTTCCATATTCATTCTATGTCTACTTTGGATACTTCATATGAGAGTGATACAGTTCCTATGACTGGAGGAACACCAGTGTCCTCGTTCTCGTGCTGTTTGTTTAAACGACATGGAGACAGGTGGAGTGGTTTTAAGGAGCAAATAATTTAATAGGCAAGAAAGAAGAAAGAAAGAAAACAGCTCCCCCATACAGAGACAGAGGGAGAGGGGCTCCGAACAAAGAGAAACCCGGTGTGTAGTGGAAAAGTAGTTGGTTATATTGTAGGCTGGAAGAGGTGGTGTCTGATTTGCATAGGGTCCAGGGGATTGGTTTGACCAGGGATGTCATTCATGTAGCCCACGAAAAACGTTGCCCTTTCACCTTAGCCCTTT